>BMAW01075380.1:991392-1030826 GCA_019974015.1 Nephila pilipes
ATTTTATTTATATAATATATATAACATTTTATTTATATAATATATACAATATATTATTTATATAATATATATAACATTTTATTTATATAATATATATAATATATTATTTATATAATATATATAACATTTTATTTATATAATATATTATTTGTATAATATATTATAATATTGATTAAAGTTGTTGTCCTTTAATTGACAATAACAGTTATCAGCAAAACATTTATTGGAAGTAACAAGTTTTTAGTACTGTCAAATTGCAAGTGAACATGACGTTAAAATATCACCACGAGTTCAGTTAGAAATCTGATTATTAGCCATTATAAAATTGGAAAAAATACTCCAAATATTTCAAAAATTGTAATACGGTAAGTTGACTTTGAATAATACAATTATGAAACCTTCACGAAACTTTTGAAAAGGAATTTTAACAGGATAGCTGAATTTAAATTAGAATCTAAGGTAGAAGCTCATCCTGAAAGAAATCAAAAGAAGAATCTAAGCATGAATGCTTCAACACTTGTGGCTGGATTGAAAGAATGACTTAGTATGTACAAGCTAGTCTATTAACTATTATGCGAGTAATAAAGTCATACGAATATCATAGTTAAGTAGCTAGAAGAAAATCATTGTAAGCCCCAAAACAAGAAAGTTATACTAGGAATTTGAAAAAATCAATCTTAAGAGATATAATATCAATTTGGAAGGATGGTGTATAATCTAATGAATAACAATTTAACATTTTTAGGCTCAATAGACAAATTATAGTGTCGTTAATAATTGAACCGAACAAATGAAGAACAAAAGATAAAATACCAATTGCATACTATTAAAAAGGGAAGTGATATAATAATAGTTTGAGTATTTTTTGCTGCATATTAAATGAGAAATTTAGTGTTTTTAGAAAGCCTTAAGACACACGTATGTACAGATATTGAAATTGTAAATGAAAAATTTAAATAATCTGTAGAAAAACTTTGAATGCAAAAGGATATTTAGCTCTATCAGTGATAATGATCCTAAGCATGCATTTTTAAATATTTTATAATGAGTATAGTAAAACTGCCCAAAAGTTATCAGAACTCTTCCTTATTCTCTGGACATGAACTGTACTGAGAAGTTTTAAAATGTGTTAGAAAGAAAAATAAGGAAATGCCATATTTTTTCCAAAATCACAATGAAGGAAATGTTGGATGAAGAAAGGAAGAAATTATTTATCAAAAGAAAAAAAGGATAATTTAATCTGTGAGGAAACGATCAAGAGTGTGCTCTCATATATATCTATGTGAACTAAATATTAAATGTTCAAATATCCAGGAATTTATTCTGAAAATTAAAGGAACGCAAATATTCTTGCAGATTCATTTTTTCTCATTCGACACAAATTAATTTCATTAAAATTTCTTTTTAATAATTATTCTAAATTCCAAATAGTTTTTAAAGTACATATATATACACACACAAAATAAAGTTTTATCTAAAACAATTGAAGAAAATTAACGCAGTTTTTTCCCCTTCCCTTAAGAGTTTTTTTTAATTAAAGTAATAAAAATATTTATAATTACCACCGTACATATTATGGATCGTAAATATTTACTAACTTCAAAAGTATTAAATAATTCTGAAGGATTAAATTATCTTTACAGTTCAAAACGGAGCGAATCAGACTTTGCCTTATTTTGTGACCCATAAAACTTGATGCAACTCTGGAACTAAAAAGTTAAAAAAATTTCATCATTCTAGAAAAAAGTTTTCATTTTTCTTTAGTGAATTTTAGTGTTTTCGAACTTTGATAACATTTTACCATGTTGGCTGGTTTCAAAAACATGAGAATCGCGAGTTCTCTTTTTTCTTTTGAGACACGATAATTTAAACGTCGCATCACAGATATTATGCTAACCGAAACGTGTTCATACAATTAATTTGCTATCATGTTTTGGGGAGTTCTTTTTAGATTTTGAAATCTATTCATGTCCCTCAAAATAAAATTATATGAATATTAGGTTATTGCGATGTGTGAGTACTTTAAAATACTTTTTAATAAATTCATAGGTATAACGACAAAGAAAAATTCTAGATCAATTTCTTCTGTAGTTAATTTACTGTTATTATTTGACACTTCGTATTTGAGAGTAGTATTAAAATCCAATTTCGTGTAAAAGAAATATGAAATTTATTTTCCTTGAACAACGCAAAAAGTATGCAGTGATATGCATACGAATTGAATTAAAAGCATGATGAAAACAAATCACTGACGATTAAGTTAAAATAAAAAAGGAAGAAATATAAGCTCAAAAATGAAAGATAAAAGTCATTTGATGAGGAAGATTATAGAAAATATCATTGAGGTATCGTTTCAATGTCTGTTCGTTCAGACATGATTTTTAGGTTATGCAAAAAAATCATGTTTTTGCATTAAAAAAACTCTGTCATTGTTATTTTGATGAAATCAAATTATCTTTCCATGTTTATGGTCTTTTTCTTTATGAATATGTTTTTTATTCTTTCAGAAATTATGGATTTATTAAGCTACTGAAAGTGTGTTAGCATAAGCAAGTTAAGTTGCTATTACGAATAACTCCCAAGTTAATTTGCTTTTACGAAAATCTCTCTATAAATTGAAAATTTTAATTTTACTTTTTAAGCTAATTTCTCAGATTCATATTTTTGTATGTTTAAATGTCCTACCTTTAAATACTTATTTGTTATATTTCTTCTTAAATCACACATTTATTCTTAAATCATTTAAGAATAATCTCGATGTTCAGTTTTGTCAAAAGCAAATGTAGACAGTATTCCACAAGCATGTTTTAAAAATATCTGAAATTATTTATTTCATTCAATTTGCTTCAGTTTTTCTATCTAAAAATAGGATGTGTTTGAAAATATATTATTCGTGAAAACTTTATAGAAATTTTGAATTAATAAAAATTGTACAAATGATATATAATTGTAAAAAAAGTATTTGTCCTGTTTTTTTAATTGTTATATATATATATATATATATACCATATATGAAGTTATTGCCTTACCCGAAAACAATCTGTATATTTTGTTTTAGAATCAGGAAAATGTATTCGGATATGTGCGTTTCTGTCACTGATGCCTTACTTGTTTGAGTTAGGTAACATAAGATCTAAGCTGACACTGTTTATTTTGAACAATGGAAGATGACGTAGATAATATCTGAACTGGTACTTCTCTCGTTCAATCTAAGCTGATCGTTGTTAATTTATCTCCCCTATATATCATATTTATTATTATAACATTCTATTTTCTAGAATAATTTAAAGCCAAGAATAAATTACTAAATATTCAACAAAGAAGCATTGGAATTGAGATGACAGCCTCTGTCAACAAAATCATAATATTGCTTTGTGAAATGAAATAATTTTTCTATTCTTAATATAAAAACAAGAGTAAATTTTAATCCTTCTATTAGAGTCAAATTAATTACACATTTTAAAGGATCTGAAAATAGGGTCTTGCAAACAGGGCAAAAAATGAAACACACAAAGATGAAATACTTTTTATGCGATCGTCTTCGGAAAATGTTAGCAAAAAACAATTTAAAAATAGCTTGTAATTTTGATACAAGAACAAGTTACAGAATAGCATAACGTTTCCATCTTTGTAACGTAAGTCCCCGACTTGCAGATAAGCAGTAATTAACGGAAGAAACGAAGACTGCCACTTTAAAACGGATGAGGCTTCTCTTGAAATTTGAAGTTAAGAATGCACTAAATTTTTTTCAAACGAAAAATCGAAAATTAACGGATGGTGCTAAAAAGAATGCAATAATTCCTTACAAGTTTTTAAATTTTATTTTCTAAGTACTAATTTGGTTTTTTTTTAATCTTTTATCTCACGTATTTTCCCGATCATGATTAAAAATTCTAATGAAAGACCAAATTATAATACCCTTTAAGTGTTGTTTTTCTCGGATGGTTTTCCATCTGTGGTTAAAACATCTAGAATTCGGCGAGATTGGAATTTATTCACAAGGAGAATATATTGTTTTATTTATTTATTGGTATATTATAGTTCATTGAACAAATAATATTGTTCAGAGGTGTACAACTTTATAAAGCTTTCTCTTTACAAACCTTTGTAAACGCTGTAGCTAAATATCCTTGAACAGTTTTATGCCAAATTCCAAATAAACTAAATACAAAATTACATCTTATCATTATTTAGAAAAATTAATTTTAAGCCTCCTGTTTACTTGTGGTTAAGCCGTGGAAAAATAATGGTGAAAGATAACAATTTTGTCCTTTGAGTTTTGAAATTTATATATCTTCTTTAAAGTAAGATTACAGATGTGATTATTAGATTATGAATCATTCAGTATTTTTAAAATATTTTAATGGTAATAGAATCATGAATTTATAAATATAAAGATACAAGAATAAAATGTAATGCAAAATATAAAACAAATTTATCTTGTTTTCGAAATTTATTCATCTTCTTTAAAGCAAGAGGATTGTAAGGTTATTCCGATGAATCATTCAATACTTTAAATTTGTTTTAAAATGAATACGTTATTGATTTTATAGATATAAAGGCAAAGAAAAAGTCTAGACTAATTTTTACTGTATTTGATCCGTTATTCTTAGTTGACACTTTGTGTTTGAAAGCAGTGCTTAAAAATTCTGGGAAAGTCAAATTCCGATTTTAAAAGGATATGTGAAAGTTATTTTTACTGAACAACATAAAAAATGCAATGATATTATATGGACTAATTTAAGAAGCAAAATAAAAAACAAAGTATTGCCAATCCAATCGGAGTAGAAGGATAAAGTACGAGTTTAAAAATGAAAAATTTATGTAAAAAAATTGATGAGAAAATTCGTTGAAAAACATCAATGAGGTATCATAATATTCATTCTTCATAAAGACATTATTTTTTAAGTTATGTTAAAAGATATTTTGCTCAAAGAACTTTTGAAGTATTATTTTGATTAAATTATTTTGCCTTTCACAGTTCATGACCTTTTTCTTTTCACGGATTTTTTCTATTCTTTCAGAAATTATTGGTTTATTAACGCTCTTGGAACCACATAGAAAAGATGAAGAGAATTACGTTCGAGTCATACATACATTTGAAATTTCGCACAAATAATACTTCATGGAAAAAACACCGAAACAAATTATCCCTCATTAAAAACATAAGGTATAAAAAATTACTCTAAAATAATATTTATATAAGAATAAGAATGCAAAAGTAAAAATTTTTCAGTCTTTTCTTTATAGACCTAACCATGACCCGGTGAAAAAGATTGCCTTCGGGACAAAGAAATAATTGCTTTAAAGGGAAAGTTGTTCGCTTTTCATGACATTTATCAATCAGTGTCTTTTAATATGCTTTAATAGTAAGTTTATGCATGTCATCTGCAAGAACAAGGTAAACCATCTTTCTTTCTAGAATTTTCTCTTCGTGTCATAGAAATGTAATCTTTATTTTATTTTTAAAATATTTTTTCATAAAGAGTTAGCTTGGTCTTGCCTCAAGCATATTTTATTATTTCTTTCTGAATGAATTTTAATTGCCCCAGTAGCCTCTTTTACGTTTCAGAAATCCAAAACTGAGAATAATTTCGAATTTTACTAATGTTGACATACGATTCGAGTTACATTAAGTTCAAATTTTCTCATAAGAAACTAGAGCGCGATAGCCTAGAGGTCATGGTCTTGCGATTTTCGTCTAGTCGTGGGTTTGAGCCTTGATGCCACCATCCTGTAGCTGAGGCTGATGCACGCTAAATCTTTCGAGACTCAAAGTCCTACCGATGGTGTGATGTGGATGTTTGGAGAGGGAGGTGCAATTATAGTCCTTTGTTCTTTACATTTAACTTAAAGTTTACTTCAGAAGTATGATTTTCAATTTTTTATGATTAATTGTTTCGATCCAAATTAAAAACCTTCTAAAACGAAATCATCGTTTCGATATAATTTTAAGAAGTCAAGAAATACAAGATGTAAACTTACATGGAGCGTGAGATTATTTTAAAGTAAAAAATTAAAATAGAATATTTGTATGAATTCAGTTGAGTCCGTATTACAATTTAAAACACATTTTAAATAAGTGAGATTTAATACTTTTGATATATATGCGGTTGGCCATTTTGAACATTTAACACCAATTCAAGACTACATCAATATTTGAAAAGACTATGTGAAGCTCCTAATATGCAATAAAGTAAGTATGTTTATGTGCCTATTGAATTCTACATAGTTCTCTTTACGGAAAATACGGCCATAGTAAGTGCGATACCTATGAAAAGACAGAAATCTATAATTAAATCCAATCAATGACTACTCGAAGGAATGCAATGATAGAAAGAAATGTAGAATTTTTAATTTTAAAATTATATATATTAAAATGATGAATAATTTCAACATTTATTTTAAAATAATGTAAATTTGAACTCCTTAGAGTACCCATAAAATTGTATTTAATGACTCTAAATGTACGTTTGTTAATATTTCAATAATTTTTCAGGAATTATGGACTAAATTTAAACACTAATTTACTGACGATTTTCACAACAGAGAAATATGTTTTTCGTTTAATTATGCTTCATAAGTTAATCCATGATAGGGTTATGTATTGTGATGGATTTCTTTAACTGATAAGTTGTAAATATTATTAACCACTGCTCTAAGTATTATTAACTATTTTACTCGATAACTAAATTTTAAAATAAATAATTGCCAAATTGTTTCAAAATTCCAGTTTTTCAAAAGATTTAAAACCTCAAATGAGTAGTAATGTATTCACATTATTTTTAAAGATCATGATATACTAAAAACTTGAAACACACCTCTGGCCATTAAAACTACATTAGGAAGGAAAGAAAATGACAGAATCTTGATTATCATACACGTACAATATAAATGGAGGAAGACACGATTAACATACGTGATTTGGGTTACACAACGGGCAAAATTTAAGATCCAGATTTTGACACCCTAGGCGCAATAACAGCAACAATTAGACAGGGCATCGAGTCTAGTTGAACTTGGATAAGAAATATGAGTACGTCAATCCATGTGGCCCTATATTCAGAATTAATCAATTCTGGTAATTATCGAGTAACGGTGTGCCAATCTCTGGCCGAAACATGACTAGATGTTCTCAAAGGGTTACAGATCTGAAGAACGCGTATTTCAAACAAATATCAAACACCTTCTGCATCGAGAAGGATCAGAAAAGCACAGGAAACATGTGGTCGTGTATACTATCCTGTTGATAAATAGTGTAACGGAAGACTCAAAGGTAGGACACAGTTTAACACTTAGGAAATGTGGCGGTGCCTCAACAATGTACCAACTGCGTGAAAAAGAGGTGACCGGGATGTGTGCCATCCTGTACCATAACTCTAAATGCTGGACTTGTATGACGATGACGAATACAAGCTGTAAACATTCGTTTTCCTCGGTACTCCCTTTCATGAATACTTCCAGCATGATATTATACGCAGATCCGGGATTTGTCCGAAAAGAAGATTTGATGCTACTCCTATGTCCATTACTGTAGTTCAACGCACCACTGTAGGTGTGTCTGTGCCTGCTGATCATCAAGGGAAGATGTAATAATGGTAACTGTACTGAACGTCCGTGATGCTGCGCTCGCTATCGCACTATCTAAGCAGATACTTGTCATCCTACAAACGAACCAAGTTTCTTACTAAAAAAATTTGAAGTGGCTGGATGATTACGCAAGGTCTGTTGGACAACATGTCTACTCATCCATGTGTTAGAGGCCAGAAGCCACAAAAATTCTTCATAAAGTTTTGTATGTTCCTCCGGAACCCATCAACTCCATATTCGCTTTACTGTCAAGATATCACGATCATAATAGACAGAGATATAGTGGAATGATAAACTGCAGTCCCTACCTCTTGTCAAATTCCTATATTTGCTGGAAAGAGATCTGTTTTCTTGCACTAGACATAACATGTTAGCATGATCTTTACGCAAGCAAACCACCCAAAAATACGACACCCTCAGTACAATCTCCCCTTCTAAATAGGCTGTGGAAATTTTACTCCTTGCTTTGATCAAATGTGATGATATGTTAATAATTTGCATATATCTCCATGTTGTGCCTTTTATGCAAATTTGACATAAGTTGCATTCCGTTTTCATGGAGAAGCAATTTTAATAGTATGAAGTTCATATTGTCAAACATTGTTTCGAACGTTTTTTTTTTATCCTATCTTATTCTTGATTTGCCTTTTACAATATTTGTAATTTTTTAAATATGTTTTCATAAATAATAATTCTTTTGTCAAATAATTATTTCATCACCCTCATCATTTTAAACATATGCAAACTTATATCTAATTTAAGTGAATAATATAACAAAGATAAAAAAATAAACGCTAACTTAATTCACAAGAGTATCATTAACCTAATAATGGATCTGAATTCAATAAATTTGACAACACGAGCTTACTGTTCTCAATTTTATTTTTATTTGTCGTTCTGCAAAAAACAAAAAGATGTTAAGTACCTTGGAAAACTACCTTCTTAATTACCGGTTAACGATACACAAGTCACAGTGAAGTCTAGACAAACTTTCCGGTATACCAGTAACAATTCACTCTCTCTCTTTATCTCATCATGGTTGAATTGATTCTTTACGCTAGAGAGACCGTTGATTAGTATTTATTTATATGCTAAGACCAAACTTAAATTAAAGATGTGACATGAGTGTAGGAGTTGTCGGAATTGCTGACCCATAAAAAGCTATTTCCGAAGTAGGCTTAACAAAAGCGGTTAAATTTGCCGTATTTCTCGTGTTCTCTTAGAATGCTGTCTTTAGTCTTTCGGTGTCAATAATTCTGGTTATGTTGATGTCTTCCAAAGAATGAAGAAGTGCTAAAAACTCCTATCGACATGTTAAGTATATCCGTTCCGTTTTCGAAAGAGGAAGTTTGCAATTCGGGAGAAGAATGCTTTCTTTGTGAGAGCACAGGAAAGTTACGTTGCATAATTTGGATATGTTTTGTCAAATAGTTCCTGCCCACGCCCAAATGAGAAATAGTTTGTATCGAAACAATTTTAAGAAAAATGGAAATTTTTTTAATACAAACCGTTATTGAAATTCTTTTAAAATTAAACAATGTTGGGTGTTTTTAAAAATCTTTACTGGCTGTCAGTATTTCGAGAACCAAAATTTTCAATATTTTTAACAAGAAGACATTAAATATGAAATTGAACTTCTAAATTAATACCCTTTTTTATATCGTCAGATTGTGTTTCAGTTGTTATAATAAATGTCTTTGATAGGAAGATTGACATTTAAATAGATTCATATCCGTAAAAAAGAAGAAATCTAATTTCGACGTACAATTTAAATCTTGTTTATCACAATTAATTTACAGCAAGTCATTTCAAAAAAAAATTATTTACATTTGTCAAGGCTTTTGGTCGAGAAGGAACAGATGAAGAAAGTCACTATGAATTTTTGAATCAAAAAGAGAAAAATTGTTAGAACAAGTAAAGATAATACGAAATAAGACAAATAAACAAAGAAATAATATCGTTTTTGTTTATAAGTTAGGAGTTACTTTTTTATCATTCAGCACGTATTTTTTGATAATAATTCGCTTTCCTTCGTTTTCGCTAATTTATATAACAAAGTTTTCATGTTCTTTAATTTTTAAAATCCTAAATTTAAAATGTGCATAAAAGGCATTTAAAATAAATTAGAAAGTGTTATTTTTCTTGCTACGACGTTAAGATAAAGAAAGATTTAGAGTAATTAATCAGTCTGATTAACTTCTGGGTATCATCAGTTGGATAAACTGTGAAAGAGGAAGATTAAATAGAGATAAAAATATTCGAATGGTAAAATTTCAGCTTTTTTGTTATGATTGTGCAATTATCAAAAAGTGAGTCATTTTAATAACTTTAGCAATTCTCATCATACATGGACAAAATTGCTAAAAATATTAAGGACTCAAAGGAAACGACAATAAATTGTGCTGTGAATGGATTAATTTATTTCTAAAAAGAATTTTATCCAGACCTAAATTTTTTTAAGAATTAGGTATAGAATGTTCTCAATAACCTATGTTCCGAATTTTATTCAAACTCGATCATTAGTTCCAAAGATATTCTGGAAAAACTTATAGGACTATACTAGAAGTTTACATTATTTAAGATATTCACAATATTTCCCCCGTTTCTTAATTCTGCGTGATAATTAAATAAATAACTAAAGTTTACAAAAAAGTATTCGTCCCTTTTAAAAGATACTTTCAAAATTGAATATTACCTGAACTATGGGAGGGCACTGAATGAAAATTTAAAATTTTTGTCATGGGGAATCTAAATGTAGAAAATTTTTCATAAATTACAATCCTTTTTTTCATATTTCTCTTAATAATTCATATTTTTCAGAACAATTTTAATGTTTAAAATTCTTTTTAATGTTTTTATGACTGTAAAAAAATTATCAATTGTTTATAGCGCAAAATACATCGAAAAATCTTGAGACGCTAATTTCGCATCATAGGATCTATTCTTTTAAGTCCCCGTTACTTATAAACTTTCAAGTATACATATACGAAATTTGAAATATAGGCTAAGTTTAGGGTGAGATATTATATGCGAAAAAAACTTAATTCCATAATGGAAAAATTCCTTTTATAGGCTAATTAACTGTGTTAATTAAATTAATTTAAAGTTCATTTACGCATAGTTAATTTTTCCTCGAGTCTTTAACATTTATGCTAATTTTGTTCAGATGCAATAATAATTGGGAAAATTACAATTATTTAGAGTGCTTATACACACACACACACACACACACATATATATATATATATATACACATACATATACATATGTTCATAACCTTTGTCCCATAACCTATATCCCATAAAATCTTTTACATAGAACTAGACGCAATTCCATCTTTTTAAAGTTTGTTCCTTATTTTTGAATTTAATGGTTTTTATCAGTTCGTTATAAAGTAATTTCCTTAGTAGGAAGGTTAAAATTTGTTAGTTAAACGCGCTTTTTTCTGTCCTAAGCTAGAAACAATATTTTAAACTTCTTTGTCATTTTTTTTGTCTTTTTTTTGTCTATATTTCTTCTTTTTAAGTTATTCTTAATTTATATTTAACATTTATTATGTCTATAATTAGTATTAATTGAATCTAGTTTTATTAATAATTAGTTTTTAATAATCTGGATTATTTGTTTAATATATTATAAGTTCTATAATTAGGTAATTTGTTATTAGTTTATAGATGATTCATCTGCACTTTTTGTACAATTTCAGGTATTAGTTAGTTCTTCATATACATACTCATAAACTCTAACGTAATATCATAACCATCTTTTTTTGGGGGAGGGAGGGGTATTATGTCATAACTTATGGTAATAATATTTGATAACGAAGCGTCTTTTAATATTGTAAACTGATACATTTAATACGTCATCATTA
Organism: Nephila pilipes; assembly: GCA_019974015.1. Taxonomy (NCBI): domain Eukaryota; kingdom Metazoa; phylum Arthropoda; class Arachnida; order Araneae; family Nephilidae; genus Nephila; species Nephila pilipes. The sequence continues at coordinate 1,002,854 of BMAW01075380.1, forward strand.
TCCCTACCTGTTATTTAAAATAAAAAATTATTTTACGGATAGTTTTGGAATTCCTTATGTTTTACTTCATATAATATGCTCTGACTTAACTTCTTAAACTTTCATGTTTAAGCGTTTGAGTTAAAGCTATTTATTTAAGTTCTCTGATTAATTTTTGGAAACTATGATATAATACGTAATGACATAACTACGAGACGTGATAAGTAAACAAAAATGCATGCATTTTAGATCATATAAGTACAATAAAAACGTTTAGAATACGATTAATATTTTCTTCACTTATGTACTAAATAACGTTTTAATATTCCACCGTCAAAGGAAAAAAAAAATAGACAGAGCAAACAATACATAAGATTATTATCAATTTAAATGTGATTATTTTATAAATGATCTAAAATTGTATCTAATTGTATTTCAAAAATTTAGCCCTGTCGATATTTCAATTTCTGCTGAATAATCTTTTACAACATTTACTCAATTGTGCTTATGAAATAGGTCACCACACCGTAAAAAAACAGAACAAAAATTTCTCGTAACTCATCGAGAGAGAAATGAATGAAGCCAATTATTACATGCCATTACATACAAAATTAAAAGTATGATGTAACAGATTTTTAAAGGAAGAAAAGTAGGAAGTATGTACATTAACTATGTAAATGTTGTCAACCTTTTCTTGGCTTTCAATTTAAGGAATGAATTTGAACGATTTATCTGACAAAAACTTTTTTCATTACTGTCTTAAACTATGAGTAAGAAGAATGATCCGCGTATCCATGTTCCGAAAATAGAAGTCAAAGGGTGGTTTAACACTCGAATTTGATCAAGCTGTAGTATATCCAGAACAAGTTTGAATAATTTCTTGTAGCAGCTGTCAAGCACTATTCTAGTATCTCTTATAAAAAAAAGGTCTTAGAATAATTAACCCTTATTTTTTAGGTGAAAGTCAATCAAACTTTTCTAAATGTTAAATATAGAAAAATGAATACAATCGAATTATGTTATTTAATCACTTATAAAATTTATGAAAAAATAGAGTAAAATTCATTTCGATTTTTATTTGCATTTTATACTAAGGATAATTAAAGTAAGATATTGCTACTTAATTGTTTTCTCCACTTTATGCGCAGACAGGAGGACATAAAAATAAACTGACACCTGGAATCCAAGAATCATTTACAAAATGGTTAAAAATCAGGGACTCAAAACAAATGTTCAGCTAAGAAGTTACTTTTCACTTAGGCAATATTTGTTTAACTAGACTTTTTTTTTTAAATTATTACCTCTTATGGAAGACGATGCAAAATATTATGCAGAATAATCGTGCAAATTTCAACGATATTTAGATTTTGCTATTTTTTTTTATCATAAAATTCTTTACTGCCAGTTTGGGAGATACGAAGTAATCTGGTTACAAAATCGAGATCTTCCTGGTCAATGTGTGTGGATCGTATGTTAGAGTTCCGAACCACCAAAAATCACTAAAATGCGATAATGATCGATGCTACTTTTAAAATTGTATTTGTACACAAGTTTTTGGTCTCTATCCGATGTAGAAAATTCTCATAATTTTAATGTGACTATAAATTACTATTACAACTATTATTGTTGTTATTCATAGGAGATCTTCACTAGTCATCTGTAACTTGGATCATTCCTTCAGGATATTCCAGAAAAGACTTTCAAGTGAGGAATTAATTTTTAATTCTTTATTATTGACTATATAAAATTCAAACCTAAAACAATCGGTTGTAATCAATAGTGTTTACTTGCTCCCACCCAACATCCTTCGTGTGATTTTGAATACATCAATGTGTTTATGAATTGAACTTTTATCATTTATTACATTTCCAGTTCATTGTTTTTGTGAATTCTAAGTTTTGTAATATCTTATTTAATGTTTACTTTTGTAAGTCTATGGTGTGTAGGTACTGTAAAAAATGTCACGGTTTTATATTTCCGATAGTGCACCACAAGGCTTTACTTATATTTCGAGTAATATGAATGAAACTACAGCACCTTTTATAATGAATTTATTGTAGAAACCCGTTTACATGAAACGTTTTCTTTATTAATTTCATATAAAAAATTATTGGTAATTTCTCAATACGGAATAAGAATTTTGCATAATATTTACTCACAATTAATTATAAAATCAGATGAATAAATTCACTAATTATAATAATTATAAGCGATGCATTAGAAATGTCACAGTTTAGTTTTACTCAGTATGTAGTTGCAATCACAATAGCAGAATATAAAAATGTTCGTTTCTTTCATTCACTTTACATTACATTATTCTGATTTCCTCGTCATATATACCGAATGTAACACAAAGGCTTCTTTCTGAGTTACGATGCAACATTTATCCCAAAAATTACAGTGTTAAAATATCTAGGTCGGAACCTATGATCTGTTGTTAACCCAGAACCTGATCTACTTGCAAAATGTGGTTTTTCCTGAAACGTTTTTTCCGTATAAAGCCATGAAATAATCAATCACATCCTATTCTTTTCCCCCTCTTAAACTTAATTTGCTCCGATAGAATTATTTATTGAAAAATATTTATAAAGGTCTTTATCGGTAGAGAAGAATAAGAGAAGCAATAAAATATTATCATCAGTAATGACTTATTTAAATGACATAAAACAAAAGAATGTGTACAACATATATACATACATACATAGATGGAAAGTGTCCATTGCTTCCTTAGAATTACTTCCTGGTTTATAATTAGTTATACGAATGTCTAGTTATTTTGTTTGAACGACAGGTGATTTTTATTACAGCAAATTTTATTTTATTTTATCTCACATGAAACCTCGAAACTTAAATTGGTAATAAAAAAGTGATATTTGTTTATATTTCCCGTTATTACCTTTTGTCGTGCACAATTTAAAAAAGATTACGGTATCCCATGTACTAAACATTTTATTTTAATCTTTGGGCTATATTTCTAAGTTTGCTTCTAAAAATTCAGTGTAATAAGCATTTATTTGTCTTTGTGTCTCCCTTTTTAGAATCAAGCATAGTGGGCTCGTTTCATCTGATGTCACCATCGAGTGACAGTTATATAAGTTAAAAAATATCCTTGTTGATAACTATTCTGATATTGAAAATATAGTAAGTATAACACTTCAATACATGCTATATGTAAAAATTAGCACGTTTTTGTTTGTTTGTATAACTGTCACGTTATAGTGAATCGGGCTCATTGCTGTAACATCAAAAATGTATGTAAAAACGAGAATTTTGAAAATTTCTTAACAGATTAATTATTATTGAAGTTAAAATCGATTTCTTTCGAGCTTCTCAATCGATTCTTGGTCTATCGGCCGACATCAAAATGTAGATTAATCAGTAACCATACATTTATTTAAAAAGTTAGTCCAAATAAGTTAGCTTTCTATTTTATATTTTTAATTGAAATACGTATATTTAGTAATATGCGTTCTTACGTAAAATAGTGATATATATATATATATAAAATAACCAACTGTGATAGTCTAGATGGTAGAGTCAGCTTGTAACCAATAGGAAATAAGATTGGATAGCATGATGCCAAAGAAAACCATCGTGTAACAAGAAATACGTATTTGTCCTTGCCTTAGTTTGGCGTACATATGGATGGTAGAATATTAGCTCAGACGTCTGTCGACTCACTCAAAATTGGGGTCTCATTACATATGCTTAGCGGACCTAATAATCGAATAGAAACGGCAACCAGATATGTTCGATAAATAAACAAACGTATGAAAATAAGTTTTTACATGTGAGTAAATCAATTTTTTCTCTGTTTGGAGGAAAGTTATTTAGATATAAGTTAGTTAATTTATATATAGTAGACAAAATAGACTTTTGGCATGCAAGCAGTTTTTAATTATTTTTTAATATATTTAATAAAATGCTCAAAGATAAATACATTTTAATTGCCAAAATTTAGATTATATGCAATTTCCTTTACATTGCAGTCAACATTTAATGTGCAGCAACTTAAAGCAATAACAAATAAATAAATAGAATGGACTCATTAACACCTGAAAAGACAAAGCAGAAAAGTGTCCGACAAGTAACTAAGTTAGTTAATTTCGTTATATGTTAACACTAATACCTTGTACATAGCTTTTCTTCGGTGGCGAATCACATCTTTTAAGCGATTTGCCATCGCTGTGATTAATTGCAGTGCGATTGTCACTGTCTGCATTTCCATTTTAAAAGAAAATTAACATTTAATATTGATTTTAATCTGTTTTCTAAAGGATTCCATGAGTGTTCTGTCGGATTTAAATCCGGAGATTCAGCTTCAATTTTTACAACTTTTCAACAATAATACAGCATCCAAAGACGAGTATTCAAAGTTGAATGTTTTGGATCATAATCCTGATAAAAATTACACATTTAGATAAGATCCAGTTTTTCTACACTTGACCGTAAATTTCCTCCCAGGATGTCGAAATATGAATACTGCGTCATTGTGCCTTCTATTGAAACAGAGTTTACGACACACCTGTAGCTCCCATACCTTTCTATAGCATCTTTCTCACTATCATGCTTAAAATTTTGGCACCATGCTCCTTTCCCCAAGCTCTGTATTTGGCTTTTTATACACCAAAACTCAGTCACTTCCTCCTAAAAGATTGAGCTTTGATTCATCTGCACAAATATAACATTCATTTAGAAATTAATATTTTTATTAACACCGACTTTGGCTAATTCTAATTTAACTATTCTAATCTAGGATATATATGGCTTCTTCCGGGCAGACCTTTCATGGAAATCGTACTTTTTCAAAGTATTTCGAATTATTTGAAGTGTGATACTAATGTTTACGTAATTTTCTGTATTTTTAATGAATTTAAATGCATTGACTTGATAATCTCTTTTAACTTCACGTGCAATCCTTCTTTTGTCGGCTTCAAACAGCTTTTTAGGCGGTCATTTCTGTAATCTCCCACTGTTCCATTTGATTTAAACTTTTTAATTACGAAAGGCATAATATTTTTCTGCAATTTCAGCAATAGTTTCCTTATTTTCCTACAAAAAGATTACCAATTATAAAATTGTTTAATTCAATTAAAACTCCTTTCTTTGTTTTCCCCTTCATATATTTCACTAATTCCTAAATAAAATGCAGCCAAACAAATAGAAATTAAACTTGTTAAACTACATGTGGCTTAGTCAGAATTATTTGGCGCTATTTTTTAACAAAGAACTAGAAATTTCGAATAATGTTACCCTTGCCGAATTTCTTTTTTGCTTCTTTCTTTCTCAATAATGAAGACTTATGAATTATTTTTTAAAAAAATAATAAGACAATACTCACTGAAAAATAGAGAGAAATTATTGAAAGCTAAAATATATCACCTGAAATCTGTAGATTTTTCTTACATTCTTTTTAAAAGATAACACGAAACAATTTAAACTTCATGCACGTCGAATACTTTTTTTTGACATATACACATGATTTGAAATTCGTTTAAAAAGGATAAATTTAGAGAAAAAAAGAGATTTATGCAAATTTAAACACATATTTTAAAATTTTTAAACGGAGCTAACTATTTATACGATACATATAGTTACTTAATTTTATTATAAAAGAAAAAGCTTCGTATTATTTAACCCTCTTACGTAAAATCCAGAGATAATTCAAAAATTCTTATATTGTCAAATTATGCAAAGTTTTCACTCATGTTATGTTCAATATTTTTTCATATAAATTGTAATTACTGAACCTTTGTTTTGTGCAGTTAAAATTATTGATTGTTAAGTGGAAGTGATATTAACTATTAATCACTTCAGTACTGTTCTAATTGTAAATTATCTGAAATTCCTAAGTTATTCTGAGTAAAAAGGTTTTCTAATTTCTTGATTTCTTTAAGATGAATCAATCAATTGCCAATAGTGATTGCTGATGTTTATATTGACCTTTTGAATTACATTGTGGTAAAAACGTTTGTTTTATATTTTTCTTCTCTCTTTTTTCTTAATTTCTCATGAGTACGCTTTTGTGAGTTTAGTTGATGCGAAAGTAGGTTGTGCAAACAGCTGTCGTTAAACGAACCATGCGAGGGGCAGGTATGCCAGATCCCCTGGGTTTTCTTGAAGGAGGAGCTGCTTATTATGTAACAGAGCGCTGACCTCTGAAAAAAAATCTGGAATGAGAGGCGCTTATGGGTGTGGAGATTTTATGCTGGAGTGAAAGTAGCGAGGATTTTCAGCCATTATGTAGGTAAGTAAGGAAAATAAATGAATTTTCCGCTTTCTTCCCTTCCTCTATTTTTTTAATGAAAAAAGCAGAAGATTCACTATGTAGCAGAAAATAGAGTCAATTTCAAGTATAAATAAATACATAATTATTAAATAATCTTGGAAAACTTGTTGGAGGTGTTTTTTTTTTTTTTTTCTTTTCTTTTCTTTCTTTTTCCTCGTCACTTCCATTGCTTAGTCGCAACAAAAATTTAAACTGAAAAATTGATAGCGAAAATTGAACACTTGTTCAAATCCATAATTTTTTTTTCTCAATCGTAGTAATTATATCGGTATAAAAATGTTAGAAGAAAACTAAATAAGAGAATATTTAAAAAAAAAACTGTTCATTTTGTTTTCAGTAATGAATATAAATAAAAATAACGGCAAATAACTGGAATTATTTCATTCAATATTATGTTTCAGTAACAGTAAATTAATCTCAATCATATAAACAGATATTAATTTTTATGATTGTCTTGGCAACATATTTCGCATCACAATCCTGTGTTAAATCTTTAAAATAAAATTTATGAATGATGTTATTAAAATTTCATTTAACGAATTCTTTTCTATTTTTCTTTTATTATATTTTTACACTTGTGCTGCTACTGATAGTGAAATAAGAATTGAAAAGAAATAAATTATGATTAATGAATTAAATGCCGTTTTTATTCTTAGGAGCAAATACACAACACAGATCAGTTAAAAATATAAATGTCTATGTAAAATTATTGCTCAACGAGTGGAAATAAAATGGGCATTAAAAGTTTTATGAATTATTCAAAAGATTGATCGGAAAAGTAATATGTTTTACAATAAAGAAGAAGTAATATGTTTAACGTCTCAGAGACCCGCTGAAAAATTATCATATTCAAATTATATAATATCAGAAAAAAATTGAATCATAATTCTACTTTAAATTCTTAGTTGAATTCTTTGTCATTGACCCTATGGGTATAAAGCTTAGAACATGAATTGCAAATGAGGAAAATGACATAGCTTAATACGTCTCCCGAAGCGGACATGAAATTCTTTACATTTTAACTCCTATATATTTAATTATTTGACTGTAATTCCACGTACGTATTTGACAAGTTAGGCTTCGCACACTTGAATTTAAAACTTAGTAATCCCGCTAGACAGAATAAAATGGTTTTAATATATACATATCTTTTAATAATCTTTTGAATAATTTTCAGTTGAAAATTATTCTTCAAGAAAAGAATGATTTAGCAACATATAATAGCAAAAAGAGTTTAATATATAAATTTAAACCCAAGGAGCAAAAATGAAGCATCAACAAAAAAAATTATCTGGACATGTAAGAAATAAGCGTACACAAAGTATCATCACTTTACGAATTATAGTTATTTTAAACTGTTGATCCAGTTTTTATCCGAAGAGAACAACAGAACGGGTCTTGAAATAATCCTTGAAAGTGCTGAATAGAGTTTGAGGCAGGGAGACCACACATTTTAAAGCAAAATAGAATACAAAATATATGCCAATAATAGAATAAATAATTAAGTTCCGAAAGTAATGAATAATTATTACATTAAATTGTGAAGAAATATTAATAAGAAGTTGAAAAAGAAATTTTTCATGTGGAGTAATATGAATAGCACTGAAAACATCAACTTTCTATTGAGTATTTATTAAAATGTAAGCATTTTATACAATATAGGCATTTCTTACAAAAGTAATTGCAAAATTATTTTTGACAGTAAGAATGCTTATGTTTTTAGAAAACCACACACACACACAACAGAAGCTTTAACACATCAACAAACTACTTTGTGAAAATCTACAATTCTACCAAGACGAAGCATAACAAATCTTATAAGAGCATTCATTGCGTGTCAAAAGCCTGAAAAATATTAAGAAAGAAATAAGCAAATCTGTTTGAAAATTAAAAAATATGTACGCAAAACCAATTTTACATCTTTATTTAATGCACATTATTTTTTAACCAAAGGAAATCATTGTTAACCGTAGACAATGTCTTGCAAATTATAAAAACAATGTGAGAGGTTTGGTTTAGTTTCATTAACGTCGCACTGGAAGCAACACAAAGGCTATTGACGAAGGACCTCGTAATTTTGAGCTTTCGTCAAGTGACGCGGACGACACCTGAATTAGCACCCCTCTCCTAACTTCGACACCACGTTAACTTGAGGACTTCCGTCCTCGGCATATTTAGCGTGCACCCTCTCGGCTATACGGAGGGTTCTAAGTGGCATCAGAGGTTCTAACCCACGACTCGAAAAAAATCACCAGCCGCGATTCCGCGGCCATAACCTCTAGGCTACCTTGGCTACACAATGAGAGAGAGAGAGAGAGAAATAAAATTGTCTCAAAAGCTTAAATAAATCCGAACTTTAAATAAAATAAGGATAGATTCGTAATAAGTAGCCTTATCATTTCTTCTTATAGCCTTGGATATACGTTTTTTCTTTGAAAGAATTAATTTTGTGTGATATATTGATCGTGATAGTACCATGTTTTTTCTAAGATTGACTTCCATTTCGTGGCATTAAAGAAGTGTCTAAACTTAGCATACACTTGACGACAAATATTCCAAGGATGTTATCCCTAGGATTAATGGCTAGGACTTAAGGTCGCCATTTCAACGAAAGGACAATGTACCGGCAGCTGATTCGCCATATGTCATTTCGTCCTCGCTTTTATTTTTGAAATCAAGAAAAGTATGCAAACATGTTTAAATGATTTTTAGAAGAAATAAGTTAGTACATTATTAATACTAAAATTGCAGAATTTAATTGCTGTATAAATGTGATGCGAAGGTAGAATAAGCGTAATATTAAATTTATAAAAGAATGAATTTACATTTTATGTGAATATGATTCCTTTTATTGACTTTTCAAAATATCGTTTGCTCAAATAATATACAGGAATATTTTAATCCGTTGAAATAAAAAATTTAGACATAGTTTTTAGATACATTTTGAAGATGTTTTAGAATTATTTATTTATATTTATATCTAAATAAGTGTGGATTAAAAAATTCCGAAACTTATATCATAATAACAGTAAAAAAACCTTACAATGATATTTAAATAAATTACAATTTATTAATAAAGGAAAACATTTTGCAACCAAACTATTACATTTTAACAAATAATTCGTATGGTAAAACAAGCTACTACTTTCAGACAAAAATCCTCAATTAAATACAGAATCAATTCATATCTCACTAAGAATATTTTACTCCATACGAATAAAAGTATTAGACACAACTTTTAATATATTTTGAAGATTTTTTTTAAATGTTTATTTATACTTATACTGAATAAGAAGTGTGTTCTAAAAGTTCTTAAATTTGTATCCAAACAACAACGTAAAGCTTACATTGAATATTTAAATGCATAATAATTTCTTAATGAAGGTAAACATTTTGTTGCCAAATTATTATACTCTCATAAACAATTAATTAAATAACATAAATTAGCATCTTTAGACAAAAAGGAAAAAAAAACTTTAAATTAAATGTCGAATAAAATATTTTTAATGTGACAAATCTTAGTAGTTACTTTTGAAAAAAATATTGTTGTAACACATCTAGAAAAGTAATTTAAAGGTAGGTGAAACTTTTATTTTGTTTAATTTATACATTTTCATCTTTTTCTATTTTTGAGATTTAAAAGATACTTATTTCCAAATGCTACGAACAAACCTTTCTTAGATAGGCCATAATCTTAGAGTATAAGCTCATTCAGATTTTTAAACATACGTTTTCGTTTATACCTGTTTTAGAAAGAAAAAGAATAAGCAAACATAATTGATGAAAAAAGAAATTAAATATTTTTTTCTACTTTAAATAGTTACCATGATTGTAGCAAAGTCAATAAAATAAACACAAAAGGCAAAAATGGATGTAGCTTTGCATAAAAATTTGAAAGAAATTTTTAATGAATACTGCGACATTATCCAGTAACGCATTTCTGAATCCAGAGCATATAATCATATCAAATTCTGACTTTTTAGGAAACTGTTAAGATCAACGTCCTTTTTCCCCAAAAAATTTCATGATATCTATGTTTTTTTTTTCTTTACGATTATTTAAAACAGATAATAAATTTTTACAGTTCAGTTCCTTTAGTTTTATATACGAGTATATATAAACTCAGAAAATTTTTCAGTAAAAAAAAATTCAGCAAACTTTTAAAAACGTTTTGAGGCTTTAAAGCAGTTGATTATGATCATAAAATAATAATTTCTTTTTATTAGGTTCATATTCTTTATTGAGAATTTTTCTCTAGAATAATTTCTCTTACCCAGAACTCTGTTTTAAATTTCAACTTTAAAAATTTCCCTAATCGTTATGTATATTATTTCCCTAATCGTTATGTATATTATTTCCCATCATTTTAGTTACTATTTTATTTTTAATGTTATATATTCTAGCCATTGCATATTTTCTTTATCTACTATAATAAACTCTCAACTCAAAGCTTTAAAAAAGTTTCATACTTGAGAGCGAAATAAGGTGTTATGTGAGGTTACACATTTGCTCTATTTTAAAATTAATGACATTCGCTTTTCACTACGAAAATATCAGTATTATATCAGGTGATGTAATATTTGGGACTTATAAAATCCATGATGCACTTGTAACACATACACCCACAAAAGGAATTTTTTTCTAAATATTTTAACATGAAAATAAATATAAATTACACATTATTTAAATGTTTTGATTGCATTTCGCAAAATATATAGGTCAATTTCTTAATCAACATCATATTTTGCAGATCTTTTGGTATCGAAATCAACAGTCCATTCACAGAAGGTAAATCTTGTAGGAAAAAAGTAAAAGGATGGTTAGATACACTAACCATTGTGTTTATTATTGATTGGACCAACGGTCAATAGACCCCATTTCCCTTGACTGGCATATTCAGTACAGAAATATATGAATGAAATGACTGTTTCGTTGCGTTGAACATATAGATGAAGGCATTATCATGCTGAAATTGTCGCTGTGAGGGACGATGTCATATGTATCAGGGATACCACCTGGATTCATTTAAATAATCCCCAGACGATAATGCCACTCCTACTAGCTTGAAGAGCACGCTGCTGGCAGAAGACCCATAGCTTCATGCGCTTATAGTTTATGACATTTGATTTCCATTTTCACTGCCCCCACAACGCCTTATTTGCTTGATGCTAGGCTGTCTCTAATTCAATTGCTCTTCAGTGTGTATACTCGGAGAAACTAATTTGAATTATGCCATAGAATTCTACTTCAAAATAAAAATTGTTGTTTGTAAACTATTAAGAATATATTTCTCCTTCTTTCTTTATTTTGTTTTCATCGACCTTAAACAAGCTATCATAATTTTATTTCCCATGAGCTTCCATTGATGCCAATTTTATCCGGCTCTATTGAAAATTATGAAAGTAATAAAAAATACCCTCCCCCTTTTTTAAACAATTGTACAATAAGAATTCGATATGTTTAATATATTATCATGATTCTCACTACAGTACTGTATTAAGCTTTCAATCAACTTTTTCAACAATTAACTTTCATTTTTACTTTCCGATAAAGAAATTATCTCTTTTTGACAAGTGTAATTTGTATTTTATTTTATATAGTGGAATAATTATATAAATATATAATTATTAATGGAATAATTATATAAAATACTTGTATCATAATTTGTGTTTTTCAAAATTTAAATTATACATTTTGTATTTTTCAGTAAAATGGCATTCAATACTTTAAAAAACCCCATAAACGAGTGTTAAGAAAAATATTAATTATGTTTAAAGTAGGCTATTGGCATTCCATTAATTAACATCTCGGTTTGCTTTCTTTTATATTTAAATTTCCTTTCCAATGAAATAAATATAATCTACTCAAATTGAATAAACATCGCAAATGTAGGGAATGGATTTGTAATTACTAATATAAAAGCGAAGAGAAATGAATATAAATTAATTATGAAATGAGAGGGAAAGTTGTAGTGAAATTGTGACGACTATCCTTCATTATTTATTTCTACTGCCATTTTAATTTCTACTTAAACAGTCAATAATTATCAGACTCCGATTGAAGATACGTAAGCGCAAGACAAAATACTTTATTAAACACTAAAGAATAGATAAGGTCACATTCTCTCGAATCCCACTTAACTCGTCAATTCTAGATTTTTATTCAACTAATAAAGTCTTAGCTTAACAATTCTAGCCAATATTTCAGAAAAATGTAGCAAACCATTCTCTGAATTCTATTTACAGTCATATGATGCATGAGAACCATTGCGGAATTGTAAACATACCTGCCCACAGAAGGCAAATGAATCCCTAACCATAACTTTGCCACTGCCTTGGTGCCGGCTAAAAGAATGTCGCGGTTCCTGTTGCAGATAGAGCCAATACTTAACCCAGCCATCAAGACCTTCACGCTTCCATTTCTTTGCGTCTTTGAAAATTATCTAATACCTTTTGCCGCTATAGGACGTAGGAATATGAGACCATTTCTATCTTTGAGGGTATGTGACACCTTTTAAAGCCAAATTCTTTTGTAGTTTCCGATAAATTAATGTTTTACATTCTCTTATTGTTCTGAGAATTGTATTATTCGAGACATGATAGTCTTTAGAACTCTGAACTGCGGACATTTTTTTTTTTTTTTTTTGCGAAGTCCCTAGCCTTTGCATTCTTCTGTGTCGTCTTTCCTATTAGAAACACGCGTTTTTCCCATGCGAGATTTCGCTTTATATATTTCTCCGTTTGATTTTATTTGATAAATACTACATTTCGATTTATTCGTAATAGATCCAAAACCATAAGCAAACTTGCCTTCTGATTTTAATACCCATAATTCAATAACATCGTCAGAAGTAATCTGTCTAGGTTTCGACTTTTCGGATTTAAACTTTCAGATTGGCGTTTTTGCTTCCTATTTATGACATCACTTGCAAATTTCCATATTTTTATTTTATTATAAAAAAGGAATAAGTTTCTAAGCTTTCGGGACACGTAATTTCTAATCTTTTTGTTTTATAATAAGTAGTTAAACGTTACAAATTATTTTTATCCGAAGAGATTATGTCTTTAACTGCTCTAAGCCGCTTTTTAAATTTCCATGGCTTTGAATGCTTTAGCTAAAAGTTCGTTAGCAATAAACACTATTATCTAAATTTTTGGTTCGTGGTGCTTAGAGATAAGAACTTGTGAAAATTATTAATTTCAGAATTTTAATTCAAAAAGTTAATAATTACTATAAAACCTCAATTTTTCAAAAAGCAAGAAGTTGAAATTTATAAAATAACAACCACTTGTTTTTGAATGAAATGATTACTAATTCTGAAACATTATAATGAGCTTTCTTTTATCATATAAATTAAATGTCACATTGAGAAAAGGATGAAAATATAGTAATTCTTACGATAAATCGAATATCAAATGATATAACAAAATAAGAATACTTTTCTATCACAAAAATATTTCGAATTTGAATCCTTTTATGTAACATCATACTCTGTCAACCTTCACTAGACTTCTTTATTCCACTCTGAAATATTTAATAGGGCCAAGATTCAAACTTTTTCAATCCGAGAATGCTGTTTCTCTATACTTTCAAAAATAAATCACTATTAGTACATTTTAAGTAATTATAATTCTAACTAAATATCTATTTATTTAGTTAAGAAGTCTGGCAAAACTAACTTATTCAAATGTATTTGCATTGTAACCGTAATTTCGTGATTAAAAATGTCAAGTAATTATTTGAGACATCTAGATGCTTTTATTTAGTTAATTATAAAGTAATATTTTAAACTTAAGCAATAAATTGAGAAACTTTTAATAATCAAAATTGTAAAATTCGCGCTTAATTACATTCATCACACGAGGTATAAATCAAGAAGGAACAATATCTCATGTTAATTAATTATGCATAAAATGAATAGTAGAAATGAATGATTACAGAGATTCAATTATGCTATGTTATTTATTCGAGCATATAGAAGCTCTTAACGAAACACGAAACCAAACAAAAACCAAAAACCTTTTGAATAAGGACTATTTTTATTACTCATAAATGAGTAGCATTTCAATAACCCGGAGCAAAAAACTCTGCGGTAAAGGCAAGCTTGCTATTTTCGCATGTCATTCACTGTCCTTTAGCAGGACAATGGACGAAAGCGATCACAGAACATACCTAAATGAGTTTATAATTGCAGATAGAAGATATAAAGTATTGTTCTGCGGGGCACGAAAGGGATTATATACAGGTTAAATTTTATTTCTGTTTCTTCTATGATACAAATAAACTTAACATAAAAGAAGACGGAAGCTAAATTTTATTCATATTGAAATGGAGCTGAATAGATCTAATGTATTTTTGTATTAGGTTCAAAAATTTTACAAAACAAAATCAATTTAATTTTAATAATATAAAGCAATATAAATATTTTGGATTTTAAGATTTCAAAGGTCTTTAAACGTGAAGTTAATTTTTGTACTTTTTAACTTCTCTTTTTCTTATATAATTCAAGGTAAAAAGAAACATATCCATGCATTATGAGCATTTGTATTATTTAATTTGAGAAATAATTATAAAATCAATTTAACTCAATAGTGTAATATAATTTACTCTTTTACAAATAATTAAATTGCAATAAAAACATTTTATGAACAAATATTGGTTGAAATGCAAATTATGAATCTTCTTTTGTATTGTGTTGAGAAGAATGTAACAAAGACATTTCACAGATTTGAAAAAAAAAAATCAAAAGGCTATCACAATTGTTTTGAAGGGAAGTTTCTTTTATGTTTTTATCATGGAACTGAAGTTTAAAAAGCTCTTCTATTAAGGTCCCCCATCTCCCGGCCATTTTGATTTTGTGAACGTAATGTTAATCCTATGGAAAGCTTCTACTTTCCTCCTCAAATCAAGACTATTTTACATATTTTAATTCAATAAAGTGCATCCAAAAGAGCAAAAAATAATGACGACTTCTGAAGAATTACATTTTCTTCTAACATTTTTAAAGACCGGAAAACACTCACAAGCGAATTTTTAAAATGGAAGTAAAATTATTTTTAAAAATCGGAGGGGGGAGGTGTAATGCTATAGAAAGCTTCATTATTTTTTGCTCTTTCGAATACATTTTATTACATTCAAATAAATTGAAAAGTTTAGGTTTAAGGAGGAATGTATAAATTTTCTATAGGATTTACATTGCGTTCTCGAAATCAAAATGAACACTGAACCACTTGAGCCTTAAACTTCCGAAAATGCTCAAGAAATCATAGCTTTCAAATTTTTTTCAAGATTTTGTTCGAGTAAGATTTCTATCATTCTGCAATATTTAAATAAAAAAAAATTATGAAACTTTAAGCCGGAAATTTTACTAAGCAAATCAGTTAATATTTCTGAATGTTTTTATTATAGTTACGTCGAAAAATTTCAATTCCCTGTCAAATCTATCATCACAAATATGTAAAATCTTTGGTCTCAAAACGACACAGATATAAGGAAGATATAGAATAAGTGCATTCAGGTTGTGAAAAGAAGATAATTTATATTTTTATTCATGAAGGTATTGGTTCTGATGCAAGCTCTGACCTTTAAATGTCTCATTTAATAATGAAAAGTAAACAAATTAGCTGTGTTGATCAAAAGATGTTTTCATTAAGAGATTTCGAAGGAAATTTGAAAACAGCACACACACAATTAAAAACTTATTTAATGATCAAATAAAGTAATATATATATATGTATAAAATAGGTCAGATGAAATAAGAGAAAATATACTGGATAGTAAGACTTTATTTTATAGTTGGTTTTATTTTTATTTTTCCAATTTATATTTCATTAAAAGATGTAATGATATTTAGATAACATTTATAGTTTTACTACGTACTACTTAATTTAATTATTTTGTAAACTTCCTCGTTATCCTATCTTTGTTTTGATATCCTTGTAAATGATTACGACAAATCAGTTTTAACGATAGATAACCTGATAAAACTCATTTCAACTTTTAAAAGCCAATAACACTTGAATATCAATCGAGGATGAAAGGTCAAATTTCTTTTAAGGTAATGAATATTATGTACATAGCTACATATAAATTTCTTTACCACTTATGATTAAAAAAAATTCTGCTACTCTAGTTTTTCACATTACACTCCTTTCAGAAAAAGATATATCTAGTAAAAGGTTGAATCATATTTTTAAAAAAAATTTAAAAAGCGCTCTTATTAATAATATTAATATTTGAAATAATTCCACCTGATAACATTTCTTATCTTTCTTTGCTTTATTTATAATATTTAAAACAATACCAATGTTATGACTGTTTCTTAAATTCTTCTAACATATCTTATCATGGTTTCCATTCATTATTTTAAGTTTGTTATTTATTCATTATTAAAGAATTTAATATATTCATTATTTAAGAATTTAATAGCGCATTCATGAATTAAAAATCATCAAAATAATTCGTGAAGGATGAGTAAAAAAGTCAGATATTTATATTTTGTCATTTTCATCTAAAACTAAATTGGTCAATTTGAATGAATGATTTTTTAAGTTTCTTTTGATGAATCTTTATTTCATTGCACAACAACAAATTTAATTTTTTAAATTATAGATTTAAAATATAATCCTAATAAACAATTTAATCTTTTTTTCTTATTGAATTGCGAATTTTCTTTTAATTTCATAGCTAAAAATTAAAAATATCAATAATTATTTTCTTTTGTCCTACTGTGAAATGTCTTTCGAATCTTTAAATGAAGACTTGGATTCTTTTCTTCTACCTTTTTCGAAATAATAATGATTGTTTAGTAACAAATTCATTTCATCGATGAAGTGTAACTGAGGTCGTTTCTTGAACTAAAATATTACGATCTGAAAAAAAAAATTAATATTCCACTTAAAAATATGCAAAATGATAACAATGTAATATTAGGGCATTTTAAATCACAATAAAAATAAAAATATTTTCCATTTTGAAATTGTGCAAGAAATAGCACATAAAACGACAAAATTACTTCTGGATGTATCGTTGATCACAGTTGAGTGACCCTACAATATTTTCAGCAGGTTTGTGAAATTTCATTTTTATCCTGTAGCTTCATCTATCATCTGCTATTTACTTTTCATAGACAATTTTGCAATTTGATTTGCACTAACCACTAGGATTAAAAAGATGGAAACAATTGTTATTTTTTTTTGCTTTCTTAACGTTCTATTTTCAATAAAAAAAAAGTGCCTTTTTCACTTGTATAATTATATATGATGTTTACACTGCACCAAAAACTGCGAGTATTAATTGTATTATTTTAGTTACAAATGAAGGAAATTTTTCTTCAAAAAAGAGAAATAACATAACTTGTTATCTGAGATTAATTTACCTGGATCGTTATATTTTAAAAGCCCTCAAAATTCATTCTTGGAGATGATTAATTTCTATAAAATAAACTTCTTTATAGATTTTTTTAAATTTTTTCAAAATAGGCTAATGCTTGTTAATTTAATAGTGCGTTTTTTTTAAAAAAATTATTGTACTTTAATTTCTTCACTTAAAATTATTTGCAACAAAATTCGTGTATATATATATATAAATAGCCTTTATAATATCTTAGAATGTTCCGGGAAAAATTGTAGTAGTGGATAAAAATTAACACATTTCTTTAAGGGAAAAATTTGCTCTAAATGCATTTAAAATGGAAAACTGACACTACGAGTATACAGGTAATCATTTTGTCCATCGAAAATCGATTAATTAAATAATTTTATTGTTTTTTAGTATAATTCAAATCATATGAAGTTAGATGATTCACCAGAAATGAAATAATGACATGACTCAACATACACCGAGAACACGAAGATTTTATGACGACCTTTCTATATTGAAATTCATTCAATGATAAAATAATAGTTTTTTTTCCTTTTACAGAATTTACCTGAAATGCTGTTCGTTCATTTAATAGATGTGTAACAGAAAAACGTATATAGGATTATGAATATTTAATATTAATCGCTAAAAATAAAATTAAAAGATTAAAATTAAATGCTGAAAATTTAACGTTTAATCGATACATAATGATTAAGATGGCACGAATATTTCAATAATTCCATGACTACATCATTCTTTTTAAAAACTTAGTTTTTGTGGTATTTTGAGTGCTAAATTGAAGCATGTAGAACAAAATTTAAGTTTTGAAACTTTTCTAAGAAACGATTACCTTGTGCAATAAGCAATGACCATTAATAATAATGGCAATTGTTTTAAATTTATTTTTAAAATATTTTTAAACTACTGTATTGAAATAACTAACTTTAAAATGCAATATAGCTAATTCTGTTGTATATGATAGATACTTTACGGAATTCATGTAAAAAACAATGTACCTATGAAAGGTAAAAGAATTATACCAGATTCTTGAAAATCAGAAAAAAAACACGCGAAAATTTATATCAGAATCTTCTTATTTATATGTGCTCTCTCTCCGAAAGTTTTATATAGATACATATATTATAAATATATGTGAAATTTGAATTTTTTTTTTCAAATGAAAATTTGAATACAAAAAATATTCAAAAATGATAATTAATAATATTATTACTAATTGACTTTTTTTTTTATAAATTCTACAACAAAATATAGTCAAAATGATTTGAAGGCGAAAACGAGATGACTAACTTAACTTCCCATCTCCATTGATTTGCTACAAAATTAATAAAGTTATAAGTGCATTTAAGTTATTAAGTTATTTTTTTCCTCATCGAGTTAAAAAAAAAAAGATAATTTTCCCCTTAGCACCAAACTCTTTAAATACATATTTAGGAAGAGGGGGGAGAATTGTATATGCTTTGAAGTTACATATAATTCCAGAAAATCATGACAATATAAAAGAAGAAGAAATCAAGAGCCAATCTAAAAGAAAATAAAGCCGACTAAACATTTGAAGTGATTTTGGAAATGAGGGATGCGATGTATGATTGTGATAGCTTTATTAATGTCGCACTGAGAAGCAACACAAAGGATATTGGTGCTAGAACTCGTTAAGTGGAACCTCAGTCAAATCACGACCTGAACTAGCACCTTCCTCTCCAAAATTCCACACCACACCAACGGGATGACTTGGAGCCTTGACAGATTAAACATAACCCAGCTGCACGGTGGGTCTTTAGTGGCATCAGTACTGGAACCCATGACTCGACGAATGCAACGCCGGCCGCGACCATAACCGCTAGGTTACCAAAGCTTTGGAAATGAGAGAAGAGTGTTTTGAATAAATGTTTATTATTTGAATTCTGATCGATCGTGTTAAGTAAAAAATCTCGAGTGAAAAGTGGAAGAAATTTAGGTTTTAATTCATGTGAAATCAAAATCATATAAAAACAGAATTGGATGAATATTATAGCAGATTCCAATATTTTTAAAATAACATATGTGATTGTCGTATACATTTATAAAGCCTTGTGTAATATTATATCCAATGAAATTCATAAAAAAGCCCCAAAAGAATCTTCATTTTTTTTTCTTCATATTTCTTCTATTGTATAGAAGTAGAAAAATAGTAGAAAAAGTAACCTTTAGAAGGGACAATTACACGGTCATGGTGAGCTATTTCCTTCTAAAAATATTTTCTTTTAATGAATTCATTGTTCTTAAATCACTACTAATGTAAAGGTTTTTTTTTTAAAAAAATTAAGTCTCATTCTACACACAAAAAATTTAATTTTATGTAAATGAACCTCATTAGACTTCTATAACTTTCACGATTGAGGAAAGGTAGTTGACATAACTTTTTTTCCCCTTCATTAAAGTCATTAGACTTATGTTAGATAAACAGTACCGAAGTGTTTTAGTAACTCTTAGATTCTTTCATACAACCCGAATAGGTGATTTCTTTAAATAGACCTGTTCGACTATTGAGCTGAAGGAAGTGAGCCATTTAAGCTTCTACTGTTCACTTACTACAAGAAATAAAAAGTATTTCATATGTTTCTTGAAGTAACTATTCATTTCTGGTTTACGTGAACGAGGAAAAAAAATGTAAGCAACAACTACAGAATATAAAACGTAAAAAGAACACAAAAAACGTGCCATGCTTTTGAATTGATATAACGATTATCAAACTGGTTTCGGAAGCTTTGATACGTTTATGGTACCAATATATATTGTAGTAATGTGAAACTTCCTTACTTCGATTTCTGTTTCCTTAGGCTTCATAATGAACCGAATTGCTTAAAACTCAATTTCACCTTGAGGAACATATTTATTTCGTAAGGTTTAGAAAAAAGACATCGTACAGTAAGTCTCACTATTTAATGGTTAGATAAAAAAAAATTTAAATATCGTTTGAATGCAAAATGCTATTTTTCACTCTTATGATAATATGAAAATATTTTAATCCATTTAAATACTTATAAAACATAATGTATCAAATCGAATAGTATAGATTGAAAATTGCTATTTTTGATCGATATGCTTAGAATATGACGAGTTGTAGAAAAATATTGATTTTTTTCAAGTTACAGTGTAAAATATCAGCGAATATAATAATTTCTCAGATATAATTAATAATGCGTTTTTTAGGGAAAACGTTGCTAAAAAACTCCACCTAATATGATTTGTAAAAAAGTTACTTTTAAAGAACTGTGACGGTCTTCTTCAAATAACTTACATCCTTCTCACCATAAAACGGCACGTTAGAGCAACTTACTTCTGCTTTCGAGTGGTGCTGGTTTTTGTACCCGTGCAGCCATCAGAACAGCCCACGAGGAATAGGAGTTTTTGCTTTTGTGATCTGATTACTGTCATCCACTATCCAATTTGAATTCCCTCCTGAGCCTGTCCCAGATCTCCTTCTCTCTCCTGATAACCAGCTGAGTTCGCTCAAGGAGAGTAGAAGACATCTCGAATCAGTAGATTCATCGTTCTCGCTACGCAACTAACCAGATTTCTTTGTGGCCGTTTGCTGGAATCTCGAATCTTGCTAGCAATGATGTTTACGAAGTTACTTGACACATGTTCTTTGCCACTATGCTCCATACTAGCATGATCACTTTCTGATAACAGTCGTATCCCTTCACTTACTATCCATTAATTATTATTTTTGTTAATATCTTAACGAACTTCATTTTTGTTCTATTTGGACGAGTAATATTCATCTACACAATACCATATTTAATATGATAAATAAATGTTAATGTTTTATGTATTAAATTGTCCTGGATCATTTTCAACAACCGTTGATGATGTATGATGTAAAGATCGCTGTTTTTTCAAAAGAATGGGGATTTGTTGGTGATTGTTTGTTTATTACTACATCAAAAACAATTAGATCAATAGTATTTTCTCTCCTAATGCCAAAAATTTCACTGTATCCGTACTGCCATCAGTATGCTACCAAACTAACTTTGTAACACACACAATATCATATACCCCTACGCGGATGAACTCATCTCATCAGCGCGTGTTGGGGAAAATTTTCACTTTGCGGGTAGGGCTCAACTTCAACCATCTGGGTCGAAATACTTCGGACGAGCTGAACTCGTCAGCGCGCGATGTGGCGCACTATTCGAATGTTAGATGGGTTCGTTCGTAACCATCAAAGGGTTAATTTATAACTTCAGAAAATCTAAAGAATTTAATTTTAAAATTGTTTCATTTTTTGTAAAGAATTATGTGCATTAAATACTAAAAGTATGGAGCAACAATGGCTATTATATATTTGATTTTTTTTTTAAATTTATTTTCTTTCTTTCTTCCTCATAATTACTTATACCGAGCAATTTTTGTAACCTTATGAACGAGATTTTACGGAAATAATTTCAATAATAATAATAATAAGTTGGACTTTAAACACATTCCCTATTAAATTTAAGAGATGTTTGATTTCAAAACGGGATGCGTATTGACGTTTATACTATTTTCTGTTATTTTAGGGTATGGGGGAATTTTTAATTCGAAAGGGAGTGTTATGAATAAGATTCTTGAACTATGAAAAATAGTTTATGTATTTTAAAGATCAGAATTCATAATCAAGAATATTATTGTTACATTTCTCTGGTGTTCTTAAATATCCTTACTGTGTATGCAGTACAATATTCAATTGTTTTTATGTTTATAAATATCAATATTTTTCTTTTTCTCTACCTATTTGCTTTTCAACTCATATTTCACTTGTTTTCTGCTTCATGTGAGAAATCAGTACTTTAAAAAGATGAGAAATAGAAGAGAAGAAAGTGTTAATGAGAGAGAGAGTTAAATGTGAGAAAGTGTTAATGAGATAAATTCAACAGCTGAAAAAAAAATAAAAAGTATTTATAATGTAGTAATTCAAAACATTATACATGACTCATCAACTGACATTGTCTGAAAACACACAACATTTAACAATAAAAAATATTTATTTCACAATGCAAATCACAAATAAGAATCTTATTATTCAAAAACAAGGTCAGACGTTAAGATGAAAAAGATGCAAACAATTAAATAACCTCCTTCTATTATAATTTACAATAGTTGGGAAATATAAAAACAAAATTGATTTCAAAGTCGATATAACAAGTCACTCAGCAAAAATAACTCTTAAACATGTTTTTGAAGACATATTAAACATTGTTTGCAGACCCTTTAGGTCAAGAAATACTTTATCCAGATATTAGTAAATTTAAATTAAAATCACCATAATTGAGGGGGGATACCAGTTTTAGCAGTTTAAAAGAATTATGTGTTGTAATCAACTTGAAAACGTTTTTCCTACATAGACAGATTTCCACACTTGTCAAATAACTTTACAAAACTATTTTCACGACTTCCACTGATTTAACTCAGCAGACATTATTTCTATTTGATCATTCATTAAATGGTAGTCTAAGCAATAGAAATTCACAAAATTCAGTAAAGAGACAGATAAAGTAGATATATAAATCCAGTCCCCTTTCATTTGTTTCACAGTTATGATTACTTAGTAAATAGTCTGTCTGTCTACTAGTAGTCGAGGGAGCCTAATGTTCATGGTCGTGGACTTGCGGCCAGCTTTTCATTGAGTAGTGGGTTCGAGTCCTTATGCCTCTTAAAGACCCGCCGTGTAGAGAGGCTGATGCACATTACATCTGGTCGAAGCGTGGTGTAGAAGTTTGGAGAGGAAGACGCTAGCTCAAATATCGTCCTTGCCACTTAAACGAGGTTCAAAATTACAAGAGTCGTCGCCAACAGCCCTCAACAACCTTCTTCTCAGTGCGATGTTATAAGCAATCACATCACTCCATCTACTAACTCTCAATGCGCCTGAAATTTAATTTAGAATCAATAATAAAGTTCTAATTTATCAGCACACTCAGGTTCGAGCAAGTTTAATCAAAACGGCTGAAGGTCCTATAAAAAATTTGATTTCTTCCGATATAAAATCACTGCACAAAGGATCTCTAATTCAAATCGGTCTACTACAAATAATCACGAGCAATTTTTGCTATACATCAACTGCCGACTACTTACTAACTTTGTAATATTGGGCTATTCGCAATTTTCACTTCACTAACTTCGGTGGCTTAACAATAATTGTGTGGTATGCTTGAATTGCATAAAATTACAATTTCTTCCTGACTACACTGGTGTTCAATATTAACTGGTGCAAAGAATTTGCATATTTTGTCGAATTTCATAAAAAGAATTGAACGAAATGTAAAAGAAATACTGCATCCAAACAAATATAACTATAACTCTTGTACGTCAAATAGGTAAGCGTATACGTGTGTGGAGACGAAACAAGTCGAAACAAAGGATTTACAAGCCCTCGTGTCAGAATCTGCATTTCATTCGCTAGCACATTTCGCCAAATTGCTTAATGTTTTTTTTTGCAGCAATTGCTTGAATTAAAATTCAAACAATAAAACTGAATAACCACTAACGTTTAGGTGATGGAATGATATGGTGAATTGAGGGTAGGCTAGAAGCAGGCCAGTCTCAAATCCAGGTTTGCAGAGAATTCGATTTAACGCCCAGCATCGCGTACAACTTACAGTTTAAGAATACCTGATCCGTCGAGAGAAAGCCTGGGCAAGGTCGTCCAAGAGCCACAACGGCCAGAGATCACCCTTTGTCCATTATAGCGAGGAGTAACAAGGATGCTATAGCTTCTCAGACCTCTCATGAATTGTATGCGTCCACAGGAACCCGAGTATAAGGGTGACTGTTTCCAGAAGACTTCGTGAAAGAGGACTGTTTGCAAGAAGACCTGTTGTTTACGTCCCCCTCAGTTCTGTGAACAGGAGAGTCCACTTAAAATGGTGCAGAGATCATAAAGATTGGAGCGTGGATCAATGGGCGACTGTTCTCTTCACTGATGAGTCTCGGTTCAGCCTAATCAGTGTATCTCGCAGTGCTTTCATATGGAGAGAATCAGGGACCCGCTTCCTGTCTTCCAATGTCCAAGAAATTGACCATTACGGCAGCGAGGCTTGATGGTCTGTGAAGGCATCATGTTGGAGGGTCGCACACACCTCCATGTCTTTGAAAGAGGCATTGTGACTGCTGAGAGGTATAAGGATGAGATCTTGGAGTCCTATGTTTACCTTTCATTGGTGCATTTGGTCCCGATTTAATTTCAATGGATGACAACGCGAAGCCACATTGAGCTCATCTGGTTGACGAATTTCTGGAAAGTGAGAATATTTAGACTCCAGATCTCCAGACAGATTGGCCAGCCAGATCTCCAGACTTCAATCCTATAGACCAAGCCTTTGACATTCTGGGGAGGGCAATTGCAATTCGCAACCCACCTCCGTGAATCATCCAAGACCTGAAAACAGCACTTTTAAACGAATGGTACCAATTGCCACACGAACTCATAAACTCCCTTATTCCTGCATAAAATCACCGTGCGAAACCAGTATATCTGTAAGCAGAGACCATACCCCTATTAATCAATATTTTTTTGTTCTATTCTGCAATTGCTGTTTCAGACCTTGAGACTCCGATGCGTGCTACTCCCGATCATGCGTGTATATTATAACTGTTGAATGGTTATTATTGTACAAACCAAATTTTATTAAAATCTGTCAAGTAGTTCTAGAGTTAATCGACCAAATCGGTAAATTCTCTTAATTTTGAACACCAGTGGAGAATGAAACGTGATTAAGTAAGTTATATAAAGATAAGAAGTGAACTAAATTGAATTAGAGGCAGTGATATATAAATGAAATGGAATTGGAAGGAAAATGAAGGGAGATTGAAGATTATGGCCAGCTGACAGAAATTGGATTGAAGCATCGAATTGATCTTTTGGATTGAAGTGCTTCCAAATCCATGCACTGAAATACGAAGCTATTGTTGTTGAGAAGTATTATAATTAGGACGAGTGAATTGCTAAGCTAAGACTTTATTAGTTGAACAAAAATCTAGAATTGACGAATTAAGTGGGATTCGAGAGATAATGACCTTACCTATTCTTTAGTGTTTAATAAAGTATTTTGTCTTGCGCTTATGTATCTTCTATCGGAATCTGATTATTATTGACCGTGCAATTAGAAGGATAGTGGTAGTAGAATTAAATAATAATGGACGGTCGTCACAATTTCACTACAATTTTCACTCTCATTTCATAATTAATTTATATTCATTTTTCGTCGCTTTTATATTAGTATTTACAAATCTATTCCCTACATTTGCGATGTTTATTCAATTTGAGTAGATTATATTTCATTTCATTGGAAATGAAATTGAAATATAGAAGAAAGCAAACCCAGATGTTAATTCATGAAAGGAATGCCAATACCCTACTTTAAACATTATTAAATTTTTTCTTAATACTCTTTTATAGAGTTTTTTAAAGTATTTTAATGCCATTTTTTTGAAAAATACAAAATATATAATTTAAATTTTGAAAAACGCAAATTATGATATAAGTATTTTATATAATTTTTCTTTTATATAAAATAAAATACAAATTATACTTGTCAAAAAGAGATAATTTCTTTATCGGAAAGTTAAATTGAAAGTTAATTGTTGAAAAAGTTGATTGAAAGCTTAATACAATCAGTACTGCAATTATAACCATAATAATATATTAAACAAATCCTATTCTTATTGTACAATTGTTTAAAAAGAGGGTATTCTTTATTACTTTCATAATTTTCAATAGAGCCGGATAAAATTGGCATCAATGGAAGCTCAAGGGAAATTAAATTATGATAGCTTGTTTAAGGTCGAGGAAAACAAAAGAAAGAAAGAAGGAGAAATATATTCTTAATTGCTTACAAACAACTATTTTTATTTTGAAGTAGAATACTATGGCATAATTCAAATTTATTTCTCCGAGTATACACACTGTAGAGCAATTGAATTAGAGACAGCTAGCATCAAGCAATTATGGCGTTGTGGGGGCTGGGAAAATGGAAATCAAATATCGTAAACAATAAGCGCATGAAGCGATGGGTTTTTTGCCAGCAACGCTTTCTTCAAGCTAGTAGGAGAGGTATTATTGTCTGGGGATTATTTAAATTAATCCGAGTGGTATTCCTGTTACATGTGACATCGTCCCTCACAGTGGCAATTTCAGCAGGATAATGCCTTCATCAATATGTTCAACGCAATGAAATAGTCATTTCATACAAATATTTCTGTACTGAATTTGCCAGTCAAGGGAAATGGGGACCATTAGCCGTTTGTCCAATTAATAATAAACACGATGGTTAGTGTATCTAAATCATTCTGTCCTCCCGATATGCTGTTTCCCTAGGTCGACCGCTACCCTCCTGATGCTAAAATTTGCCATTGTCCTCCCATTCTCGCCATCATCTTCTAAACGCCGCATCGCTTCGACCCATATGGCGAGCGATTCATCCGATTTGCCCAATATGCCTCTTTCAATCCAATGATACGATCTCTTTCAAACTCTAACAGTTGCTCGTAATGAGCTCAACTCCTATGGCGAGGCATTTTTTTCAGTCGTTGAAAGGTATCCTAAATCGCAATGCAACAGAAAATTGGACCATTAGATTGAGAATCGCTTCTTACATACACCTGCTGAGTGCGCAGTTCCGATGTGCTATAGCTCCCACTATTCGTTCATTGGACACCAAATTTTAATCAATTGTATGTTCAATCAAAATGTCTTTGCATACGAAATTTCATTACAATCGGACAGCTCCTTCTTGGTGCGTTATTTTTTTTTCTGGAGTATATATATGTAGGATTTTCCATCCAATTATTATTATGCAATTAATTTTATTTTTTCAATCTACTGTAAAACCAGTTCCTCCGATACTCAATAGATGTCGCCACGAATCAGAGTCATGTGATAAGCTCATGCAGCGCCACCTATCCGAGAACAAAACTGAGTGAAGCTCGTTTTCGCGCTCTCTTCTCTTCTCTTTTTTGCCGCCACTTTCTCCGCTTCTCTTCTCCTTCGCTACCCGCGTCGGAAGTAAACTGCAAACGCCCGAGCGCGTTCCATCGCCCATCGCCAATATGGGTTAAATGAGGCAGTCATCTAACTTTATCTGACGAACTGGTTAACTTACTAATACTTTTCATTGTGTAAATACTTTTATTCTTCATCATCTCTCCTAATAAACGAGTAAAACTACTGCAAGCTTCATCCTTGAATATTATCAACAACATTATATGGAATCCGAAATTACACCCCTAGACAACCAGCCCTATGCATAAGAGCATACTAGCGTAGATTCGGGATGAACAATCTCCATCAACCCCCATTCTACA
>BMAW01075380.1:1039591-1081993 GCA_019974015.1 Nephila pilipes
ATAATAATACTCACACACACAAGCCTACTCAAGCTACCTTAATCCAGCCATACCTTTAATTTTTTTCTGTTCTATAGCTAGGCAACTTTCATTTGATCTGCAGCATTGAATTTGATCTGATTTTTTTCTTTCAAAGTCTGAAAGAACACCCCCTGGGCACATTGAGTCATCACACTTAATGATTTTTTTCGAACTTCTTCTTATCCGATGCCTTATTTAGAGCATCTAAAGCCCTTCATATATTAGTAGATGGCATGTTTTTTTCTACCCAGTTACACACTTCAGCTAGAACTTGTAATCATGAGCAGAATGCTCTGGCATCAAACAACACCTATTTATCTCTTTATAATACTTTCTTCTCATAACTTATCTTCATAGCAGCATCCCCCTATCTGAAGTCGAAAAGAAAAGCTTGAAGCATTTAATTTTATCTTGAGCTGTTAATGAGCAGTCCATTTTGAATTTACACAGGCATGCAATAATGGTGGTTTCATTCATGCTTTGAGACTTTTTAAGAGAATGGCTGGGTTTCTCGGTCTTCATATGATGATGGTAAGAACTTGGGAGCAAACAATGCATTTAGACTTTAGAGGAACAAGATTGGTATTATAACCGCTCATGGAGTATTTATTCCACCTACAGCACCTAACGGGCAAGGGTAGTGACAGCGGTTGAAGAATATGCTTAAAGCTCGATAAGAGTATTAGAAAGACTTATTGATGGAATACGAAGAGCTTACTTCAATGACTATAAATCTGCAATAAATGCTAAAAACTCTGAACTACGAATCATGCTAATCCAGCTGAATTGATACTTGTCAATTTTGAATGTTTTTTATTCATTGAAGACGTCAAAGTGCAACACCATTTCTAGTCAGTGAAATGAAATCCAATGATAAAACGAATAAAAATATCTTGCAGAAGTTGTGAAAAATTTACATCAAGATTTGATGAATCTTTGTTCTTCTTGTCCTACAAGAGAATAAAAGAAAAGATGGTTTTAAAGGATAAGATGAAAAGAAGACACCGTCTGATTACGCATCATTGTTCTTCGAGTGATTCTTTAGAGATTTAGAAAGATGGAATTCAGAGTGAGTGAATTAGACTCCATAATCGAGAGTATCCGTCAATTTTAAAAAGACTACCTCATTAGAAGACCGTCAAAAATTGAAGTTACGTCTGAAGAAAGTTTCGTCATTGACTTACAGCAATACGTAACTGAACGAAGCACAACAGGTGTGTGTGTGTGTGTGTGTGTGTGTGTTCAATATATCAAAAAGAGTTTAGTCTCTCTAAATTGCTTACCCGTTTGTAACGATATAAAATTTATTTACGTAAGTTGATCAATTACCTTAAAAGTTCTACTTATGAAAAGTTCTACTTCTTTAAATATTATTTCTTATATCATGTAAGATTTTGACAAAGACACTAATCAGGAATGTAAACATAAAAAAAAGCTCCCTCGAATTTCTTCTACTAATAGGTGCAACGTTTATAAATAATTAATGAATCAAGTATGTAAGCATAAATAAAATGTTTATGTCTTACATAATACCGATTTAAAATGAGTTACACAAAAAACAGTGAATGAATAATTTTGTTCTTACATATTAAAGCTCAATAATTAATATCTAATATGAAAATTTACGTAAATATGCAGTATTGAATGTAATAGTTTGTGCACTTAAACTGTTATCAGAAAATATGCAACTTTATTACTGATTCTCGACTCATTAAATCTATTATGCATAAAAAAAAATTCGTTGCCACATTGTTACATTTCGGAATTTCCAGTCTAAAAAATTCAGATGTTCAAGTTACAGTCAGCTTATTCAAACAAATCAGAAGTGATGAAATACAGCGTTGTTTCTCTTCTGTGTCATAATTAAATTTCCGCAGAATCGTATACTTCGCTAGACATATTTTTAAATATGCATGTGTTAGGAGATAAGTTTTACTAAAGCATTTTATTGCTAAATAATTGGTAGTTTAATTTTTTACTTCAAGGTAATGTATGTTTTTTTCATTTTTTCCCGCTGTGAATTGTTCGATATTAAATAGAAAATTTCAATATTTGAAGTAGGGGAGGGCGGTGAATACAATCTTAAGTTTCGAAACTCTTAGACTTTGTTAAATATCGAACTATCTTATTTGGTTGCATTGCCTTCAATAAGAGAAACAAAAAATAACAAAATGTCATTTATATGTGAATTAAACATTTTTGAATCTATGCATAATTTAGAAAAAGAAAAATTTTAATTAGCATTTTACTTTTGAAAATTCAAGATAGTTCTCTATAAATAATCAAAAATATCGTTTTTAATAATTATGTAGCTCAATTCAGAAGAATGTGTAGTTTCGAATCTTTGATGCAAATAATTGTTTGTTGTTACAAATATCTTTAAACCTTATATACAAAATATTACAATCATTCCAAAAACATAAAGATCTTACGTTACAGTCAATTTTGTTGGGAGACAATTTTGGACTCTAAGGTAACGAATAATATCGGAGCATATATTCAGTGTTCGATACACAGTTTAGTAATTTATTACTACTCTGTAGATAACCTTTTTTGCTGAATGTATATGGGTGTAAAATGAACTCTACAGAAGATCGATTTCCCTTTTTCTATGATCTCTATAAGTTGTAACCTGACCTTTTGTTCAGCACTAAAGTGTTAAAATATTTTCCATAAGTTGACCAATACTACACACATTACACCTTGGGACAGAAGATGCGTTCTTTGTCTCTTAATTATTTTCCTTTTTTTTTTTCTTTGTTAAAGGAAACTATTCAAAAAAATTTTAATTGCTTAGTTTATCTGAGTATATCTTTTTACTACTAAGTGATAAATGCGACTGAATAATATGTTATTTATTATGTGTTGAAATTTTTTTATCAACATGAAGGATTAGTCTGAACCGCATGTACATAAAACAATCGCAGAAAAAAAAATCTTATAAATGAAAATAATATAAAACTTACTCTTCACAAAGAATTCGAACATCACAAGAATTTCTTGCTATGTTGAAGACAAAATGATCATTCTATTGCGAAACTGGGGAGCATGAAGAGATAAAATTCAACAGAGGGGCTATTTCTTTTTCAGAAAGAATGGTCAAAAGATAAATATCTTGAGTTTTCTTAAATATTGGGCCCCTGATCTTACTATTTTTTGATTGTGTATGATTTCATATGATATTTTTAACAAAGTCTATTCAAAGACTGGTGCACATGTAAAACTCGCCATGAAAACACTTAGATTTTCTTGTGCAATCCACTTTGTTACAGATTTTAAAGATATCAGTTTGCAAAATTTGTAATCTTTATTAATAGTTTTCTATATTTTGCTTCGAACTGGTCTTATGCATATTACTGAGTTTCGTGAAAAGTTTTCTATTGACGTCAAATATAGTAACAAGAGTAATATCGTTGGAATATATTTTAAATCGAACTCAACGGTTACTATCCCTGTGAAGTTACAGCTTGTCTTTGGGTATGTATAGGCATTGCAATTGTCAAAAGGTTTCTATGAACTGGTCAGTCAATTTTCGAATTCAGTGATGGGTGTGCCGAAATAAGTGGATTCTGTGTAAAAATTGGTGAGATTTGTAGTTTTTGTAATTTAAATAAATTGTTTGCGTTTACAATGGCAGAGAAATCCGGACGAAAACAAAACGCTATTTTGCATAAAAGGAAGATGGCGCTGCTTCATGGTGCTTAGATGGTGTTGATGAAAAAAAATGAAAATCTGTAAAACGCTTGGCATTGCTAACTCTGCATTGCCGAAAGTAATTATATGTAAAGATACAGTTACTATTGTTGACTTAAAGTTTTGAAAGATGAAACGAGCTTATATTGGACGATGAAAGTCAATATCTTCCAAATGTATAACACCGGTTCACCAAAATGAATATTAATTAACGTAAAGTAAGTGTAATTCCAAACCCCAGGCTCCACAGAAGTAATTGCTATCAAGAGAAAATACTTTTTACAAAAATTCCTAATATATTTCACAAGCAAAACATTCAAAAGTACAAAAACGTTGCCAATGTTAACAACAAAAAGAATAAAAACTGACTATTCTGAACGGATCTCAGTGGTGTTAAACTTAAAAGTTTTCGATTTTTTGAAGAAAAAAAATATATGCCATTTGTCATTTTATGCTGAACATTTTGATACCGACCATTTGACGATTCTCAGAAACATAGAAAGTTATTCAAACAATTTGTTTTTTGCAAAATCAGCATTTAAACGGACATGCCAAGCCCACATATTTTTTAATTCGATCCGTGTTTAAATTTATTTTGCTTAAAAGTCCACATTAAATTTTGTAAACAGTTTAATAAATTAGTAGGAAGCTTGGCAAGACGAACATCCAAAGTAAAATTCTGTATTTCTTAATTTCGAAATTTTGCCCCGAGTTTATTGGTTATAGTTTTCAATTGTTAGAGACAATCTCAAATTTGGCCACTACCATTTACAATGATGAACACCAAATGCTTAATATTATTTTAGAGGAAACTGGCAAAAAAATGTTTTGAAATGAAGGCTTTTCAGAGGCAGGAGACGGTAAACTTTGAATCCAAACATTAAAAAAAGGAACTTGGAATCATTTTTGAGGATCTCGGAGCAAAATAAATGATAAAGAGTAAAGAAAGAGAGTTGTCGAAGGAAACAGAAGAGAAATTATATCATTCTGGTGCATTTTAATGAGCAAATGTCCAAATTTAATTTAATATTGAGTATTAAAACATTAAAGACTTTTTTCTAAGTTTCAGTTCTTTTTCATTTGTGCGTAGGATACTTTAAAAACTATTATACTTAAAATTTTGTAGGTATAGAAATATAATACACTCTTTTAGCTGTACTTAAATATCTAGTGTCATATATATATATATATATATAATTTTAAAAATGTAAAAACTATTTTTTTTTTTAATTTTTAACATTTTGAAATATTTTACCTTTTAAAAATATTTCTTAAAGTTGTATTTAATTTTTAAGAGGTCCGCATATTAAAAAGGCCATATTTGACTTTGTAAATCAACTTACTGAAAGTCAAGAATTTTTTGTGTACAAAATATTTTGTATAATGACACCTACTGAAATTTCCTAATACAAGATTTTATTATATTCATTGGCTCATACTATAAAAATTTTAGAATAATTTCTAATTATTTCATATGTTTTAGAAAATTCATTCCTTTATAAAGCATGTGTAAAAATATCGAAGTAATTAATTTTAATTTCAATGAATTACAGCGAGTCGAAAATTGTGTTCGTTTTTAGCAGTAGAAATAAATCTACGAGAAACACTCCTGAGACACCTGAATGGTCTGCATTTTCACGCAACTTTCTAATAATAAAGCTTATAAAAGGAGTACTAAACACATTATTCCCATTTTAAAGGCAGTTGTAGGGAGAGAGACTAAGGATATCACGGTTACGGTCTCGAGGCCGGCATTGTTTTCAGCGTCGTGTATTCATTCCTGTTGCCACTTCAGACCCACCATGTAGCGGAGCTGATGCATGTTAAATCTAGGAAGAAGTCCCAAGTCCTTTCAATGGCGTGGTGTGGAAGTTTAAAAAGGGATTTGTCAGCTCAGATGCGTCCTCGTCGCTTGAACGGATCTCAAAATTACGAGGTCTTTTCCAATAGCCCTTATGTTGCGTCTAAGTGTGACGTTCAAAAGCAATAAAAATTTTAAGAAACTCACTTTTTAGACAATCTAAAGGAATCTATTAATTGCATCGGATCATACCTAGAGCCAAGTTCGGATAATTTATCGAATTCATGTCGAATAACAAGTGTTTACAAATCTAGTATATGCGATACTACATAAAAACATGCAATACCAATGAAATTTCATACAAATTTATGAATCGCTTCTACGGTAAACACTAATGTGGAAGAATAATCTAGTCAGTCATGTATCAAATCAGGACATTTATAACCAAAGACTGTTCATTTTATCAACTTGTATATGCACATGATCTTTTAATCCTCGTTCTTTTATGATTAAGAATTTAATGACGAACAGTATCATATTTTATTTCCATTTAAAACAATTAAGTCATACATTGAAGTAATATTTTCTAAAAATAGGAAGGATACTCTATCATACTAAGTAACTCTCAAAGTCTTTATTAATTGAACAATCATTGAAGCATTACCTTTTTTTCTGTCTATATTAATTAATCCTATAGTATTACAATATAAACGTTTCAAAATTAAAGGTAAATCTGAAAATAAGATTATTGATGGTGGAAGACTCTAAGCTTGAGACCCCATTCAAGGAACTGTTTTTAGTATAATACAAAATGATTACAAGAAATGTGTTCATGAACAACTATGTGTGCAAAGTCAAGTTGCCAGTTCGAGTCCTAGCTCCGCAAAGACTCGCCAAGTAGAATTACAGAGACTCCTTCAACTTAAATTCGATTTAATTTCGATGCCCTCGAGGTAAAAAAGTTAGGAGAGGGAGGAGCAAGCTCAAATGTCATCCCCATCATTTCATAATGGTTTAGAATTACGAAGTCTTCACCATTATTTAATTTTCCAGAAGATTTTTTAACAAACTGAAAATTTAATTAGGCCTTATAAAATTGTGTCTAATATTCTAAAGTCTGAATGCATCTCTAGTGGTTTGGTACAGAAAATTTCATCAGAATGGATAATTTTAAGGCCTTTTGACACATTCCGGTGTCTAATAGTTGTTTAATTTTTTGTAGTTTTTAAATAGTTGTTTAATTTTTTACGATACAATTTATTATTATATTATTTGTTAAAACTATTTATATTATTTGTTGAAACAATGGACCGTCATTCCTTACATTTGGATAAATCACCATCACACTACATTCGTCACAGTTTAAGTCATCAACCTACTTTGAAAAGATCTAATTACCTCAAAAGAAACACCTGATTTGAGCAATCCAAACGATACACTTTCCGTCCCGCTGGAAACAGCATCGTTACGCGAGGAAAGTGAAACTTTTCCCAACTTTCAAATGAAACAAAGAAGTGAAACGAGAACTCGTGAAAAACGAGAGTGGAAAAATTGCGACGCATGCGCAGTGAGACGTTCGCCTCCCGCCGCTGATTGAAAAGGAAAAGCAAGATTTTTCTCTGATCCAAAGAAAGAATCATTAGAGATCTGGAACAAGACCTTAGCTCAGAAAAGCAGCTCCCACTTCTCTAAGAAAAGAAGTATGGAGATCCTAAGTGAGAGCGTGAAGAGATTTGGTTACCTCTTCTATGTAATGGACCCCCGTGCTCATAATTATGAGAAAATCGATCAAGTTAAAGATTATTATAAAGAGGTAAGTGAATACTTTTCAGAATAAATTTCCACTCATGAAAATTTATTTATCATAAAAGTACTAGTATATTTAGAATTTCGAGTTTTTTTGAGCGGTTAATTTTTTTTTTTTTTTTAATTTTATGCAACAGTTATCTTTTTTTTTTAATTTAAAAATCGAAAATCTCTGAGTGAAAAGTTTCATCTTTTATTGCTTTATGTTACTTAGATTTGTAATAAAATGCCGGTTTATGTATAATTTTTCGGATAATATTTTTTAAGGTATTTTTGTAAATAATCTGAGTGAATAGTTGTTTAATTTTTTACATAACAATTTATTATTATTTACCAATGACAAAATGTTGCTCTATTTTTTGTAAAGATGCTTAATTTAAGGGATAGAAATAAAAGTACAAGTCTTTTCTGCCTTTCAATTTGATTTTATACAATTTTCAAGAATGTATATCCTTTTATGTAAACGCGGAATTGGTGTTTGTCACTACTTAAAAAAATAACACAAAAAATGATTCTAAACCTCAAATTAATTTGAAAACTATATTGAAATAGTTTAATGAGTGCATGTGAAAAGGAACCTTACCTATATTTTGAATGTTTTTTTACGGTACAGACAAAATTTTAAATTTTCCAGTTCTAAAATTCTATTTAATTTTAAAATAAATATGCTATTTTACAGTTCTTTTCCTGGTATGCAGTTTTAGCTTTTAAGTTGCTTTAGTGTAAATATATTGTCGCAATTATTAATTCTTAAATAAAGAAATTCAATTCAAATTGAAAACAAAAATATCTCTAAAAATATTTTACCTACATCATGAATTGCAGTAAGTGATAGAAAACTACATATAGAGTTTAGTTAAGAAACAATATCTTCTTTGAACCAAATCATTTTAATTATTGAATATGGTATGTTTTACTTTACGATATCGTTCTTAAATTTTATAAATATTTAATATCATATTTGACGATTCTAATAAGTTTTGGTTATAAGTTTCTTAACGATTTTGTTAATTTAAGTAAAATAGCTCGAAAACACATTTGTAAATTCATAAATTTTAAATTTTTCTTTCGGGGTATCTGTATCGATTTGAATAATGTATCGAAAAAAAATTATGAATTGCGGGAAACATTATTATAATAAATGAATTTTACATCAAGAAATGAGTAACATCCCCGTTTTGATTTGACACAGATTTTTCAAAAATTAAAAAAAAAAAAAAACTACTTTGTCATTTATATCTCTGT
Source organism: Nephila pilipes (assembly GCA_019974015.1). Taxonomy (NCBI): domain Eukaryota; kingdom Metazoa; phylum Arthropoda; class Arachnida; order Araneae; family Nephilidae; genus Nephila; species Nephila pilipes. The sequence continues at coordinate 1,048,158 of BMAW01075380.1, forward strand.
TTTCAAATAGACACGGTCTACTTTTTCGATGACAATCAACTGACGGAGTGAAAAGAATATTGGCAATGCAATATCTTAGCGATGCAGTTGCCTGTGGCATCTCTTTCTCTATATGAGTTTAATAAATAAAAAAAAAAGAAAAGAAAAAGATACCCCTAAAAAGCTACGTAAAAATCACTTTAATAAAAAGAGTAGTTTCTTATAGCTGAAATGATTATTTTATGACACTCCGAGTCATAAATTTACATATATCAGAATATTTTGGGATAACATGTGCTGCTTTTACTGTATTGTACGTACATATTTTCAGTAAAAATATTCTCTCATAAATCAAGCATTCCTTTGTAAAAATATAAGCATAAAATCGGATTTTATTCTTTATTAATAGATTGATTATTAATTTCGCGCGAAGAAACAACTTGGGAAATACGGGAGATGGACCTCAGAATTTTGATCCACAATCATGTGGCGAGGATGACTTCTGAGCTGGCACCTAATTTTTCAAATGTTCACATCCTCCCAATGAAATCACTTAAAACCTCAAGAGATTTAACGAGTATCAGTTACATGACGGCTCTTAAGTAGCATCTGGAGATTGAGGTTCTAACACCTCTGTCGTCCCTCATCACTTCACAGAGGTTCAAAATTACGAGGTCCGTCGCCAAAAGCCCTTGTGTTGCTTCTCAGTGCGATATAAAAAAAACTCACATTCAATCTAAATCTAAAATAATGAACTATACTTACTTTTTCTATTTCAGATCTTTCATTCTTTTTCATAATGACATCCACAAAAATAACGTAACTAGCGACGTCGTTAAAAAAATTTTAACTTAGAAAAGCACATTACAGATAAGTACGTTAGAGCAGAAAAGAAATAGAGGGAAAAAAATCGGAAGCTGGAAGTAATTTTCAACAGAACATTTTTCACCTAATATGTCTATCCTATTATTAGCGCCCGATTGCTTTTCCTTCACGAATTCCATATAAAAGAAAGAGACCTCTTCACATTTCGGTCTCCTGTAGATTTATCTAATTTCAAAACTGAAAGTTGGAAACTAAGAGGAAGTAATATCGTGTGCAGAACAAAAACCTCGTTTTCATGTTCTGAGAGTTGTAAGAATTGTTCTTACTTTCTCTTAAAGAATGACTGACGAAATGTTTAAAACATTGAAATCTATTTCAGTTCAAAATAACATTATTTTTAAAAAAAATTCTTAAAGTTGGAGAGATTCTTACGGGAAGCTAAGATTTGGCAATATCTGTAATGAGAATATTGCCAAAATAATATTAGGAGTGGTAAAAAGAAGTTATTGAATTACAAAAATCGTTACCGAAAATATATCTGAATTTTCGGCACATGCTTATGTTAATTTTTTTTCTAATCACATACATTGTTATTAAGCCGGTTTTTTAGACAGAAAATCGTACTGTATTTAAATAATTAGATATATAATTATTTAAAACTTAGTCCTGTAAAAAAACATTTTAGTCACTTACACACACACATATATATACGTGTATATATATATATATACACTTATATACATACACACGTATATATATGTGTGTGTAAGTGATATATATATATATATATATATATATATATACATACATACACGTATATATATGTGTGTGTAAGTGATATATATATGTAATATATATACATACACTCTATAACAAAAAAACAATGCACCAAGAAGGAGTTGTCCAGTGGAGATAAAAATTGACGGACAGAAAATTATGTAGAGAATAGAAAATGATTAAAATTTCAGAAAATTGAATGATTTATTTCAGAGTTACATTGTTTCAAAGTAACGAGATCAATAAGGTGTTAACCCATCTCTAGCCTGGATGCAAGCTGCCTCAAGACGTAGCATAGAGTGATAAAGCTCCCTGATGGTCTCCTGAAGTATTTTTTGCCAAATTTACTCCAATTGTCTGGCTAAGTCATCACCTTTCCCTGGTAGATGCAGTCGCCTTCCCATCATATCCCACACATGTTCGATTGGAGAGAGATCTCTCTGGCCAAGGAAGTGTTTGACAAGCTGTAAGACAGTTCATAGCAACATGTGCCGTAAGTGGTCTGGTATTATTATGTGGCGGGAAAATAAGACCAAGGTACTGCAAAAGGAATGGTAGCAAAACAAGTCTTAGAATGTCGTCGACGTACCGCTGTACTATAAGTGTGCCACTAATGACGGTCAAAGGGATCCGGCTATCAAAGGAAACGGCACCCCAGACCATAACTCCTGGTTGAGGGCATGCGTGGCTTGCAGTAATAAAAGCAGGATCAAAGCGCTACCCTGGGCGTCTCCAGACACATATTCGATTATAGTCAGGAGGACACAGTTGGAAGCGGGATTCGTCGCTAAACACTATACGTTCCCCGTCAGTATCATTCCAACCTGATCGAGCCAAGCACCAATGTAATCTGGCTCGACAATGTGCAGGCGGGAGTGGCATTTGGAGTAGCGGTCGGTACGAGCGTAGATTTCGCTCTATCAGCCGTCTGTGAATGGTCATGGTGGACACTCGTGTGCAGGTCGCCCATCTGATGGTTGATAGCGATTAATCAAGCACTGTGACAGCTGATCTGATATTCACTCTGTCCTCCCTATCTGCTGTGGCCCTTTTTCGACCGCTACCATCCTGACTTTGAAATCTGCCATTGTCCATACATTCTTGCCATTATCTTCTAATCGCCCGAAAGCTTCGACCCAAATGTCGAGTGATTCTCCGATTTGTCCAACCTACCTCTTTCAATCCAATGATACGACCTCTTTCAAACTCAAACAGTTGCTCGTAATTAACTCGAATTCTGCGGCGAGGCATTTTTTCAATCGTTGAAAGGCATCCCAAATCTCAATGCAACAAAAAATTTGACCATCAGATTGAGAATTGCTTCTTATATACACCTGCTGAGTGCGCAGTTACGAATCGCTGTAGCTCCCACTATTCATGCATTGGACACTAAATTTTAATCTTTTGCATGTTCGGTCCAAATGTCTTTGCAGCGAACTTTCATTAGAATCGGGCAACTCCTTTCTTGGGTGTGGCTCGTTTGTTATAGTCTGCAGGAGTAATATATTATATAATATATAAGAGAGCATATATGTGTGGTATGTATATGTGTGTATGTGTTTGGTGTGTGTGTATCTTCCATTGTTCGAAATAGTGCTGGAAGTCTTCTGTCAGCTCTTTCATGACGAGCGCCGCTTTCTCTTTCACAGTTTCAACTAACTCAAACCTTGTTCGTTTTGACAGAGATTTCACCTTAGGAAACAGATGAAGTTGCGTGGCTGAAGATCCAGCGAATAAGGCGGATGGTCTAACAATGGGTTGCTGAAATTGACTAGAAAGATCTTGACAAACAATGTGGAATGAGCCGGCTCATTGTCTTGGTAGAAAATTTTGCCGAACGGATTATTTGTCAATTCCTACAGTTTAGCAATCGTATGAATACGTAACCGATGGTGAGATCGATCAAGATAAACGGATTTTTTTTCCGATATTGTCATCCGTTTTTGACGTGGAAAGATGACCAGGGGTGAATTGTCTTCAAGATCTTCTCGGCTATCTTGAAAACGCTTAAACGACTCAAAAACACGTACACACGATAAACATTCATTGCTACACACTTCTTTCAATAAATTATAAGTTTCAGTAACGTTTTTTCCAAGTTTCATGTGAAATTTTTCAACAATTTTGTACAATAATTCGTAGCTCTAATGGAACACTTATCATTTTCCCGGTGAAACGAAAAAATAACTTTAATGCGAACGAAGACTACTGCTATATGGATTTGTTTACAAGGCGAGAGGCACTGCATTCGAAATAGAAGGCTTTACGTTAAACAACTATCAATCGTTGGCATTTGGCATTTTACACAATTTCGAAATAACACGTTTCACCAAAATAGTTTTTACACGAATTGTTTGTTCTAGCACGAATTCCCTCCCCCCAAATAAACAAATAATTTTTTTTAAATTCTAATTTTGAACAGTGCAATCAGAAGACTGTTCGTGTTTGCCCACACATGTGTGAATGACACATGTGATATTTAAATATATGTTAGACTCTATGAAAGAAAGAAATTTGACTGTTGTGAAAGCTTGGAGAAAGTATATAATTACGGATTGTATTATTATTCTTTTGCAATCAAACAGTTGCGTTAAATGCTTGTTGAAAAAATGTTTTGCCAGCATACGTCAAAAGTGGAAGTTTCTTAGTACAAAAATCAGCTGTGTGTTTTGAAATTCTTACTCTATCAAATTGGTGGCGAAGGTTTTAACAACGTGCAAACGGCTGACATCGAAGAATTGACGCTAGAAAGCCCTTTGGGTGCGGACGATTGATCGAATTTATGACAGTTTATGATAATAATGGTCGATAATGACGAAGTTTAAGGAGAAAAAACAGCTATTAATAACTGATTTAATTAGCGAGGACTTGAAATTTGCTACAAGATTGGAACAACATTTTCTTACTCATTATCCTGACATAGAGCGTGCATTAAAATTTCAACGTAATTTTAAGTTTCAAGTAGCAGGATATCAAGAATTATATAAGCAACTTGAAAAACCAATCAAACAGACTTTGTAACAACAACAAAAAACCCCAACAAAGGCCGTTAATAACGAACGAAATTCTTCATTTGATTCAAAGCCGACAGTTGTGCCGGACATATCTGACCCATCTACTGATGATATTTTTGATCCAGTTCGTAATAAACATGCACGCTTGTTATCAAGTAGCGATGAATAGTTGCTAATTAGTAGTTTTATTACTAATTTCAATTAAAAATTTTATACGTTGTATGTACTTATAGACTGAATTTTCACTGTACACTATTTTTAATTCTTTTTAGTAATAAAAATGAATTATTTTTGTTTTCTTAACATGTAATATGGATTTCATTATTAATTTTTTTTGCACGATTTCTTGGGAAAATATTCAGAGTTATTTACATAATTTCTTAAGGTTGTGGGACATATCCCCAAATTTGTCATATGTCGCATACATTTTTTATACGATTTTTGCACGTTTTTCTAAGGAACGTATCTACCGTGTAATAAAAGAGTTGGATATATATAGATATATATAGATATATATATATATACATACATATATATATACATACATATATATATATATATATATATATATATATATATATATATATATATGTCACAATTTGTCTCATAAAAGCAATCTATGACCAGATTGTGTATTGTCAATTTCTTTTGCAAAAAAAAAAAACTGATATTGAAATGTTTCAATGAAAAGATATTTAAAAATTTTTTTAGTTAATTTTTAGTTGAAAATACTTTACTAAAGAAAGATAATACTATTTCTTTCCTGAAATGTGAACAGCAGCTTTCGATATTGAAATGAAATACGCATTTTGCATAACAATAACGAAATTCTACGGAAAAAACCATAAAAGTCACGTTTTTGTCAAAATTGCATATATTTTCCGTTTCGTTGTGCTTCTGTTAAGGTATTAAGAAAAAATCCGTGTTAAAGAATGAAGTACATCGATTTCCGATAATTTATGAAGGATATTTCCTTATATGAGGAACTACTTGTATTTATATTATTATTACCTTCCTACTTGCATTATTGAAGAATTAGGGAGAGGAATGCGACAAAATTAAAAGATTTTCAGCTTTATTTATCAAAATTAAAGCCGTATACTAGTTTACAGCGAATAAACAAAAGAAAATTTAATGGAGCATTATGTTATGAATCATCACAAATCGTCTTGAATAACAACTTATTGAAAATTGAAAAAAAAATGTGCCAATTTTTAGATCTTGACAAAGACCATAAATTATTTTATCTCATAATCTCTACATTAAGATGAATCTTTCATTATAAACGTAGATTCTTTACACGTATGGTATAGGCTGCGTATTACTTCACCAATCTACATTATTTTGGATATGAAATGTCAACTTGATCATGTTTTGCAGAGGAATATTGATCTGCGTAATCCAGAAAATTTGAGAATACAATCATTTATATTAGCCTATATTGAACATCCCATGGAGAAATTTTAATATAAATATTTAATATGTAATAAAAGATCAATAATTATACTATTTAATATATAAAAAATGAACAATATTAATCTTTCAGAAACGATTATAATACTTTAACTGAACAGACGAAACAGTAAAAATATAGAGTAAAATAGGAGAATTTCCAAGTTTCTGATATGGAGTTCTTAAAATGTTCTAAATTTTAAAAATAATTTAAAGGTCAGGTGACAGAAATGGTAGGCTTACAATTGTTGTAAACTTTTTCCTATTTTCAATAATCTCTTGGATTAAGGATTGCCTATAAATAACCGTAATACACCAAACGATGAAACATATTTAATCTTCCTGTCAGATTTATTTCAATTCAGTAAGAATAGAATATTTTCTTCATCTTTATAATGTACGTGTATCTTTGAAAATTAAGTACATTACTGGAGAAAGCAGGCATGTGTGTGGTGATACATATTGCATGACTCATTCATGACACATGAATGAATCATACTTTTAATATTATTTGGTGCTGAAACTCTCAATTGATAAAAATACGATGTTGAGAAAGAGTTAATATAAACGCAAAACCGTGGAGTTCGCGAAATCTATTCGAACTAGCAGCGAACCATTTAACTGGTTCCAAACCACACCAATACGGAAAGAACGAAACTATACTCATTTCATTTCACCACTCGTTACAGAACTAAGATTTCTTTTTCAAACATGACGACGAACTAAATTCTCTGTAACCCTATTGACTACTAACATTAAGTTTACAAAAATTTAAAACTGTATGTATATAAAATCAATAATGAACAATGAATAAGAACAAGCATCAATAACGGTTTGTATTAAAATATTATTTTTTTATCCTACGCCCGTCTGCGACATTTCTACTATACTGCTGTTTGTAGAAAATGCAACACCATGAAAGAATCATCAGAATCAAATGAAATTTAATGCAGAAACGACTTGTACTGATACAAATAAATGATGAAATTTTCAAAACAAAAGAAACAAATTAAGCGTCCGAAATCAGTATTTGGTGCAGCCACCATGCGCTGCAATAAGTGCTGCTATACGACGTGGCATGGAGTCAAACAGATGTTGAATATCTGCTTGAGGAAGAGAATTCCATATCGCTTGTATGCGCAACCAAAGTTCGTCTTTGGAAACTGCAGGACGCGGATCACGAGCGAGACGCCGACCAACCATATCCCACACGTGCTCAATAGGCGACATATCCGGTGAATAAGCAGGCCAAGGAAGAAGTTGCATGCGTTGTGCTGAACAGAAGTCTCGAACAGTCCGCGCAACATGTGGGCGTGCATTATCCTGCTGAAAGATAGCTCCAGGGATGCCTTGAAGGAAAGGAACGACTTCGGGCTGTAGCACTTCACGGACGTACCTGTTGCTATTGAGATTACCCTCAATTCGTATCAAATTGGATCGTCCATGATACGAAATCGCACCCCAGACCATAACTCCGGGTGTTCGACCACTATGTCGTTCAATAATACACTCAGGAAGGCAGCGTTGACCGGCATAACGTCTAACACGAACACGGCCATCATGGGTCCACAAATTGAAGCGTGATTCATCTGAAAAGACAACTTGGTGCCAATCAGCTCGCCTGTCTCTGTGCTCAAGAGCCCACTGCCGACGCAGCCGTCGATGATTCGCCGTGAGGGGAATCCTGTATAAAGGCACCCTTGCACGCAATCCACGGCGCAGCAGACGACGACGAATTGACGAAGCCGACAATTGTACACCTGTAGCAGTAGACCAACGTGCTGCCAGCTGCCTGGAGGAAGCTGTGCGATCATTCACCGCCATGCGGAGCAGGTGTCGATCATCGCGCTCTGACGTCACCTTCTGTCGTCCAGTGCCTGTTTTTCGAGTTGTTCGGTGCTCGTCGGTCCACTGCTTCCAAACTCGCATCACTGTGGAACTGTTCCGCTGCATACGAGCTGCTATTGCGCGATAGGAAAATCCTCCTTCTCGAAGGCCGATTATCCTCCCTCGTTCAAACTCCGTAAGTTGCTTGAATTTCTTATTCTTCCGTCGTGGAGGCATACTCAGGTCTCACTAAACGTTTGCCACTAACAAATAATCATAGACTTTTTTCAACGTCCCGCTACAGCACTTTATTTATACGCTTTCAGCATCAATTCAGAGGGCGCTGCGCGCGCCGCGCACGCGCGATGGCTCTGAAACTTTATTAATTTGCATAATATCCTATAATTGACATTTGCTGCGAATTTCATTTGATTCTGATGATTCCTTCATGGTGTTGCATTTTCTACAAACAGCAGTTTATATATATATATTAAAATATTATAAAAACAAATATTAAATATGTATATATAAACTGCATATTAAAATATTATAAAACAAATAAACTGTTTAAAAAAATAAAATAAAGTGATTAATATCGCCTACTTAAAAGTGAGATGAAATATATATTCAAAACTCGAAATAAGATCGAGTTCATTCTTTTTTAATTGATTGCTTATTACCTTCTACTTAGAGGTAATTTAAGCACTATTAGCGAAGGACCGAGTAATGTTGGACCTGAGTCAAGTGACGAGGACGACACTTAAGCTCGCATCAAACTTCCACATCACGCCAATGGGAAAACTTAGAGCCACGAAAGATTTAAAATGCACCATCCCCACTACATGGTGGGTTTTTAAAAAGGATTAAGGACACGACAGAAACAACGATGGCCGCGTGTTCGTGACCATGACCACTAACTATCACGGCACCATGGCGGAGTTCAAGAGGAATTTGATATCTTTTCCCTTCAAAGGAGAAGTCGAACTTAGCTTCAACAACAAGAAAAGCATTTCCATTGCCTTTTTAAATTATATTTACCAATCCAGAATTTTTGTGATACCTTCTACTTTTGAAATAGAAAGGTGTTCGTTAATTTCCGAGAAAATGATTATGTATTAATGAACTCATTCTAAAGACGTTTTAATTTTCAAACATAAACTTTCTGATCTTTTAAATTGTTTCGAAAATAATTTCAAAAATTATTTTTCTGATTTCGGATCTAAACAAGCAATTTTCACCACACAATGTACAGGAGGAGAGCAAGCGGTAACGGCGTTGTATTGGAAAGCATAAACCGCAAGTTTTCTTACACACCGTCATTTTTTTCCGTAGATTTCAGTAAGAAGGGCCTTTTGATGATTACTGTACGTCGCCATGCCTCTTGGAATCCACGGTAAAAATGACGATGTGTAAGAAAACTCGCGTTTTAGTCTTCCCATTACAGCGCCGTCTAGCGGTTTACCGCTTGATCTCCGCCTGTGCATTGTGTGATGAAAATTGCTTGTTCAAATGTTTTCTATAACCCCTTAAATGTTTCCCCATGAATTTCGAAACACCTTGTGTATTAAATATATTTTATTTGTTAAAATTATATTTAGAACCTTTATTTATTGCATAGCTTTCTAAATTAAAATTTTCTTGTGATCTTGTGGTTTCTTAAGGGGAGTGGGAAAGGTTCTATTTCTTCCATGTCAATTTCGACAACTTTATGTACATTTTCTCCCCCAGAAACGGCAAAAGATGGGATTATGAAATTTTTATGCAAGTTGGCATAACAAATCTTATAAACTTTAACACGCCATTTTTTCCAAGTAAAATAGAAAAATTATTATTAATTATTTATTTATAAACATTTTTACAAAAGAAATTTGTAGCACAGTTCCCCCCCCCTCTCTCACACACATACTGATTAAAATAAATAATTCTTAAAAATAATCATCAAACCCCTGTGTTAAAGTAAGCAATATAGAATAACATAAATGTATCAAAAAGCTGTATTTCTTAAGTGTTATACATATTGAGAAAAAAGAACGTGAACATGAAAAAACCATGTTTTGAGAAAAACGCATTTTAAGATTTCATTGATACTCTTATTAGTGAATAGAAAATTAAATTTTGTAAACAACTGCCTTGTATGAAAAATTATCACCTTCCTCTATGTCATGAGAATCGGTCAAGTCTCCATTTTGCTTTTTTCTTATTCATTTATTTACTTTATTCATTTATCTAATTTGTTTTAGAATAGTTCCCACTCTCTGTCGATAATGCGTTCTTTATCTAATTCTTTAATACTTTTCTCTCAGTGATGATCCGAAGGAATTTCAATCCTGCATTAAGTAAAGCACTTTGTTATATTTCCTACATTGAAGCAAGAAATAGCGTCAAAAACACGGCGGCCATAAATACAATTGATATATATATATATATAACACATCGATCAATAACTCCCGAGACTAACCCAGAGATGGCGCTCGTAGTAAACCAGTAACCAGGTCTTTCTAGAGTACTAACCTTTGCTTGAAACGTGTCAAAATTTTAAGTCGATCGGACCAGGAAAAAGGTTTTTTGAAGTGAAGTGAAAAAGGTTTTTTCCAAGTGGGTGCCGCGATTGCTTTCGATGGAACAAAAACAGCAACGAGTCGATGTTTCAGAAAGCTGTTTATCGCTATTTACTCGCAATAAAAAATATTTCTTGCGAAAAAAAAAAAAAAGAAAAGAAAGAAAAGAAAAAATTTTGGGGGGGAAAAAAAAAAAATTGGAAAAGCTTGGCACGATTGTATCACCCTAAAAGGTGATTAACAAAAGGTGTTATGTTGATGAATAAAAAAAAAAAATTGCAAAAAAAATGTTGTTTTCAATTTTAGACTCGGGAGTTATTGATCGATGTGTTATATATATATCAGCTCTGTATTTGCCAAATCTCTAAATACAGTTTTGATAACCTCCTTTATAGGTAGAGGAATATACACTTGGTGTAGTCATACATTTCGTCTTTTGCTTGGCATGATGAAACCCACACAAGCTTTCAGATCCAACAGGGCAGAGTCTTATATTTGAATTTTCGTTACTCGACCGCAAATGAAAATACTCATCTTAAATAGCTACCTGCATTTTAAGAAGGGATTCGACATTTTCAAAATATTTGCCGTTTTGATGCAAAGTCTAATCACCTTTTAATTCGCACAGATGTATTCCAATTACAGTTTTTGCATGCAGCAAATTTATCCAAAACATACATCAAAACAAGTAATGATAAAATTTCATATCCAGAATTTTATTTTCATCATATGAATCACACTGAAGGAAAGAATCGCTTAATTCGGCACTTTCACACAGTACCAATATCATCATCCAATTCATTAATAGTCTCAGTATCACTGATGGTTGATTTTGCAACAGCTTCGTGTTTTTTTAAATATAGTCTTACTTCGGGGTATTTTAAATGTTTACTACCTCTTTTACATCAGTAAGATATTATTTTCTAAAGAAAATATAGCGCAACTTAAGTGTAGATAAAATACACGAAAATATTTTAAAATCAAGCAAAGAATAATATAAACAGTTAAAAACTATAAAAAAAAACATTTGTAAATATCTTTACTGATGTCAATTCTTCAATCGTAAGAAAATTGTAAAAGTTAAACAGAAATAATAATATATATAAAGCAATAAATGTGGTGCCACGTCCCGAGACGGGTTTGCTTACATTTGTCAGCTCTTTGATCGGTCAACAAGTTACTAAGTGTTCTAAGAAAGAATGAAAAAAAACCAAAACTGTTGGTTTTATTTATTTATTTTGATAAACATGTGTGATACATCATTGGAAAGATAAAAGTTTAACTATTTAATAATAATAAAAAGTAAAAATCGAATTTTTTGTCAAATTTCATTTACCCGGTCCCCTAAAGCACTCGATATGTGGTTATAATGTCGAACAGACACAAAGAGAACAATGTAACGAAATATCTGATGCATTATAGTTACTCATAAGAAAATAGCAAGCTTTTCATCTTTTAAAAAAGATTTCTTACTTTTCAAATAACAAATGAATTTCAAAATCGGACGTAATTTGCTTATCATTATTATTTGTCTAGAGAGGATACTTCCTATCATTTTCATGTAAATAGTTCTAAGGGGGAAAGTAATGCATACATGCTGGGAATTCCATGATTATATAGGTTGAATAGCGGTTTGTATCGAATATTCCACAAGTATAAAAACAGGTGCGCTCATTCTAAATGACCGTCTTGCGCAGCAAGGAATTACCAGGTAAAACCGCATTTTGCAATAGTTAGGTTAATTACTAAAAATGTTCTGGAAATAATCCATCACACCACCTAAGGCAATCGAAACATTTGTTCGAACTCATGAATTTTAAGAAATGCAAATTCTCTTATACATTCACTTAACAATAAACATTTAAATGGAGTAACTAATGTCATGAATTTTGTTCTTCTTTTGTTTTTTAATTAACTAAATTTAAACAGCAAAATTTCTTATTTCGGAATTATTTCAAATATTTTAACGAGAGACGTGTCTTTAGTGGAATTAGTTCTCAAACTCGTGGATCTACTGAAATGTCTATGATCACAAGCTCTATGCCATGACCATGGCCGAGGTAGCTGAGTGCTCATGGTTAATGGACGCCCTGTGGTCCTGTTAAATCTGTAGAGGCTCAAAGTCGTCCCGTTGGCATGGTGTGGAAGTCTGGAGAGGAAGATGCCAATTCAAATGTCATCCTCATCACTTGATCGAGGTACAAAATTACGAGGTACGTTGTCAAAAGGCCTCGTGTTACTTCTCAATACGACGTTAATAAGGCTTCACTCACTCACCTATAAAGAAGAAAATTGAAACCCATAGAAAAAATGAAATATGCAAGAAATTCTCACAATGTTAATAAATACTTAGTTGAGAAATTTTAGTTATGATTATAGTCTGACAATGTCCTGATTTCTTAAGGAGAGAATCAAGTTTTTTTAATTCTGATTCTCTTGTAGTATAAAATCAAGATCGAATTATTGGTTCTATTAATGCGGTTTTATTCCCAGGTTGCTTCTGACTCACATGTTTCTTTAGTCGGTTCCAAAGACTTTCGATTAAATTAAGGTGTCTGAGGTATTTCCAAACTATTCCAGCAGTGGAATATGATGATCTTTAATCCACTTCTTTCACACAATAGCAACATGACATGGAGTTGAATCCAATTAGAAAATAAACTAAACCCTTGGAAAAAGCATGTGTTGAAGGTTTAAATTTCGTCTCAAGTATTTCATTGGCGTATTTTTTTTTTAATATTTGAATTCCCATTAATTAACCAAATTATGCCGGCAATTTTTGCTGACATGTAATCCCACGTCATAACACTAAATATATATTTAACTTTAGGTGTTATGCAGTTAGAATGTAAATGCCTGTTTCTTCTCCTTACATATTTTACGTCTTCATTACTGAACAGACTGATTTCGTTGCTCCAAATAACATTTTCTCATTACTCTGCTGCCCAATCGACGTATGTTTTAGGTCCAGTTTAATTTTTTCCATCTTCGTTCGTTTTCAAAGAATTCTAACATTTAGACCAATTTCCTGCAGTCTGAGAGGAATACATCTTGCTCTCAACATTACATTCTTCCATTTTATTTTGTGTTGGCCGCGGTAGCTTAGTGACCATGGTCACAGGCTGCGGCAATGTTTTTGTCGAGTCGTGGGCTCGAGCTCAGATGCCGCTAACGATCCGCCGTGTAGTGGGGCTGAAGCACGTTAAATCTAATTGAAGTTGCCAGCTCTCCCGTTAGCGGGATGTGGAAGTTTGGAGAGAGAGATGCCTGCTCGGGTGCTGTCCTTGTCACTCGACAGAGGTTCAAAATTATGAGGTCTATCCTGTTAAAAAAAAACCCGTGCTGCTTCTCATTGCATCATTAATAAACAATCATAATCACATTTTACTTCGTATTCTTTGAGATAAGTGACTTCTGTCATTTAAGCAACATCACTTTACTCTTCTGTCGCCACTTACTGTTGTAACACCTTTTTCTATCTTTACCAGTATAGTTTTGTAGTCGATAAGTCTCCTTGTACCTCTGTAAAAATTTTAGAAATGCCTCCTTCGGTTACGTTTTTCACAGCGACATTTTCTTCCATTTTTTTATAACTTTAGTCTTGTTCATTTAACAGCGAAATTTTATAACACTTTCTGAGTGACCAGTCAAATACTTGCGTCTTTTATATATTTAATTTTATCATATTTTACGTCACTAAATGAAAAAAAAAAATTTTATAAGTTTACTTAATTAAGGAACACAAAATATTAACCAACTTGATAGAAATCCTCTGATACACTAACAGAATCTTACTGTGACATTCTTGACTCCTTGCCTTGACTGTCTAAGCGATGATGCTTATTGATTTCATTCAAACGAAGGGAAATTATTTTAGTAAGCTGTGCTTCCTTTTTCTAGCTAATTGGTTATAAATTTTACAAGCATGTAAAAAATTAAACATACTTTATTGCTTTGCATTTATATTAAATTATCTTTCCATTGGAATATATTTTATGGTGTTACTCCAAAAAGATGTAATTATGATTAATCAAAGCTCAAAAATACATTTTTTTTCAAAAGTGCAGAACATTATATCGAATTCCTTGTCATGTTTCGATATTAACGTTCTTTATATTATCAACTTTTATCCATCAGCTAAGATTTTATAAATTCTGCATTGTTAATAACAATTCTGTTCTTTGTTTCTCTTTCGACCAAAATATTAATTACACCATAAAAGAGAGTCATGTATGATTACAATGTTTGAATTTTCTTCTTTAGAATTAAAAAAAAAGGAGAGTTAAAAGGGAAACATTCCAGTTAATCATTTTGTGATTCTTCATTCTGTGACCTGAATACGGTATTTCCTTCAGGGTAAAGAGTAGCATTTTTATTTTTATTTTTTCACTCTTATTTTTCTACTTGTCTTCATGCTTGTTTCTTGAAGGTTACTATAAAGCCTCGTGTCGAACGCATTTCTATAAAATAGAAACCGGAAATTACAGGACATGGTATGGCTGTTAAATTATTCTCAGGTGGGTTCATTGCAGACTCTCTCGACCTTGTTGGAGGTCATTGAAATTCCCCTTCTGTATATTACATAATGCAGTAGCAGAAATAATTGCAATTTGAATCTGAAGTACAAGGAAAAGAAATAATGTCTTTACCTAATGCTGAGGCACTTAAGGGTCCTAGAAGTAGCATTATTACAAAGATATCTATGTCGTAATCAAATTGCTTTGATCTAAGAATATTACTATTAGCACTGTGTCATAAGGCAATAATAATTAACGTTTGAAGCATTGTGAAATTTAATAAAAAGCTTTACAAATTTACTAACTCTGTACAATAAGTTTTTTTTAAAAAAAAAAAAAAAAATACTTCTTTGAAGAAAAGAAGACTCAGAAATGTGTGAATGAGACAAGATATTAGTGTTGTGTTGTAAAAATTACACGCTGGGGGAATATGTGATTAAAATAGCAAAACAGGGTGTAATGACATTAAAAAAGGTAAATGATTTTGAATTTTATTTTCAAATAAAATGAGACTGATAAGAAACTTTGATGATATGACTGAAGAATTAATTTAATAACTTTGAATTCAATATCCTCACTATTCGTAATCAGATTTATAATGTATATGAAATTTTTCAGATTGTTTTCATAAGTTTACCTATTTTCTTTTGATTGATCAAAAATAAAATCAATAATTGCTGACACTAATTTAGATCGTTCCTATGTCATTTGTTGACGAGATTTTGACATTTAGTTCAGTTATTAAATTACGTTCATACGTCGCTTTTATGGTTTCGATTTGTCTTCTATATTGTGAGAATCGTAGTTTTGGAATTCACTTCAAAATAACATAATATCTAAGGTTTTTTTTGTAATTAAATAAAATAATGTACAGTTTATTTGTATTAAATAAAAAGAATTCAGTTTCTTCATGTTATGCATCGCATAATAATTGAAAATTAATGATAATCCTGTAAATAAATGTAAAACTCAATTTTCATGTTTATGCCTCAGCATAAACTTTGAGTTTGAAAAGAAAATTTCCAGTAACATAACATTAAGATGTATTTGTTAAAATATGCCCGCATTGATTAAAATAATGTTTGATTAAAAAAAAATGCAGAATCTGTTATTGTGCATTCCCTAAAGGCCGCGGTTTCTCGACCGGTGGCTTTCGTCGAGTCGTGGGTTCGAACCTTGATGCCACCACAGATCCGCCATGTAGCTAGTGCTGATGCACATTAAATCTGTCGAGGCTCATAGTCTTCCCGTCGGCATAGTGTGAAAGTTAGAAGAGGGAGGTGTTAGCTTAGGTATCTTCCTCGTCACTTGATAGAGGTTCAAAATTACGAGGTCCGTCACCAATAATCCTTGAGTTGCTTCCAATGCGACATAAATAAAACCAATCAATCACGTGCAGTACCAAATAAGATTGATTAAAAATTCTAAAGTAATACCGAACCCTTTTTTTCTAACACTCAATAATTTTCATTTCTTATTTTTCAGCATTCTTTTAAATTTGAACTAAGAATACTTATCGCTACATATGCTGGGGATAACGAAATATTTATTTTCAAAATAACATTTTATTGTTTCAAGAAAATGTATAGTAAATCCATTACATTCAAGAATTCTAATCCCAAACGTCATTCTAAAGAACTCTTTAAATAATAACTACTCAGAGAAAGTAAAACTTTGGAACATATTTAAACGGTGTTATAGATTATGTGCATGTGTTTGTATAGCGTTAAATTATTTAAATTGAACATCTGGTGAGTTCATTTGCTTTAAATTCTTGGCTGAAATTGTTCAATTACATATTCTTGATTGAAATCAAAAAACACTTTTCGGATATTTCGTGAATTTTAACAAAAATATCATACAATGATGATGAGCTGTATTGAAAAAATATATTTATTTTAAGTGAATTAATTTTCGTTATTAAAATGAAGTGAAGCAATTTTTACGAACGAGAAAGTCAAGAAGTGATTCCATTCAAGCACAAATCTTTAAAATTTTGATGGGAAAAAAACTAAAACCAAATACATAAAATCACATCACACTTTTGAATACAAGTTTACCGTTATCATTACGAACCGAAGTCAATACATTTATGGTAAAAAATTCTTCGGGAGTTCAATGTGCGTTATTCTTCTAATTCCCTGCTGTTAAATTATGTTCCATCCAGTAACAGTGATGGGTTAACAACCTAAACCTCTAACAATGTCTATATTTGAATTTCAAGCTCGTTTTTTCCTCCTACATCAAAAAAGATTTTGAATGTTTAATTTCTAGTGCACGTGTCGAAATAAAAATAATAAAACTAAAAAGTTCCTTCACAAAAGTTAATCTTTAAGTTGTATTTGAAGTGAACTTCTGTATTATGACGTGCTTTGCGAAATGACGCATATATCACAGGAAAAAAAAAAGAAGAATTAATATCCTTAATACACATAAAGCTTTCATATAAAAATATTTAATATTTGAAGGACTCTGATTGTAATTGTATTATAAATTGAACTGTTAAAGTTTAATTTTTTATAATCCGGACTAGATGCTAAGTCAATTTATGAGAGCTACTTGCATTAATGAAATAGATGAGTTATTCAATGACAGATTTATGTAAGAAAATTACTCGATTCATTTAGTTTGTTTAAACGAGTAAACACTAACTGAAGGACTTTTCAGATATGCTTTTAAAAATTTCTTGTCAGAATATATATACTCCCCAAAATTATGAGTTTAAAAAATTATGAGTTTAACATGTCTTTCTTTTTCTCATTAATTTTGCATGACACAAAAATATGAAAATGTACCTTTGATTTATCTGTAATAGAAACACACCTGAAAAAAATACATAAGATTTTATATCATTTTTAAACTAATAAATATGCTTGTCAAAACAATAAAAGACATGAACTATAGCAATTGTAAAATTTCGAAAACTGTCTTTTTAGAAATCAGTTGCCTAATTGTAATTAGAAATGATGATAGATATTCTAAATGTAAAACTAACATTATGAAATTTAATGATCCTTCTTATAATTTAGATTATTATATTTATTTCATTACTATGAAATACATGCAAAGGAAAAATTTTCCATGTGCTTGCTTTTTTTATTTATTTATTTATTTATTTATTTATTTTTTGACTCTGCTCACATTTTTAAATATTATTTTTAAGACCTCTGAAACATTTTTACGTAAAATTAAAATAATTAAATTAAATCAGAGTATTTTCAGCAATTGGAAAAAAAGAAAGTAGATTTTGATTTCTCCGTCATTTTTTCCTATACATTTTATCTTAATAAAGAAATAATGTATCAACAATGTAATCATAAGTAAATTTATACCAAAGTTGCTATTTCAGAACACCAGAGATTGCTTCATATTAAAACTTTTTGTTCTTGGTGCAGACATGATATCGAAATTAGGAGATATCATGTCAGATATAATTCTTTTATATGAAAACGAAGGATCCCCACCACTCTTCTAAATCGTTTACTTTACTTACCAAATAGATTAAATCGGAGCATTTTCTTTGTCAAAATAATTATGCTTAAGGAAACCGCAATTGATTGATTGTTTATTATCGTCGCACTTAGAAGCAACACGAGGGCTTTGGGTGAAGGACCTCGTAATTCTGAAACTCGGTCAAGTGACGAGAACGACACCTGATCTGATTCCTCGTTCTCCAAACTTCTATATCATTCCAATGGGAGAACTTGGACCGTCGACAGATTTAACATACATCAACTTCGTTTACATGGCAGGTCTTGGGACATTGTGAGCAACTTTTTATGATTAAATATTTATAAAAAAAAAAAGTTTTTTCACCCTATTTTAGCACACATTAAATATGCATTCCAGGCATAACAACCATTTCAAATAAACATTTGATTAAAATACTAATTTTTTTTCAAAACATTTCAATATTTTATATTTCGTTTTTCGTTTACAAATTTTAACATTTTTTAATAATGTTTTTCCTCATTTCTCAGAAGTACTGGTATTTCTCACAATTCAGTACATGGGTTTGTTTGCACTAGCATTATTTATTGTTTTGCAATTTTTTTCCCATTAGAGTTTACAAAAAAAAACAATAAAAAAAAACAGCAATATCTAATTTTGTGCATTTTTCTTTCAAAAATAATTTGGTCTAGTTTCTTATTCCAAGCCAAGAATCATCAAATATCACCCGTAAAACAACCAGAAAAAATTTCAAATCTTTACATTGATTACAAAAAAGTTCTTAGCATTTTGCATACATGATCTTCGTGAAAGAACTTTATTTTATTTCACACATTCCAGATAATCCTTGATAATAACAATACAGTTTGAGATAAATAAATTGTTGATTACAATGTCTTTAATCTTCTAAGCTTAAATCTTGCGTTTTGATATCTACAAGGAGAGGCCATTAAATAACGGGACCGACAATGTAAAACATTTTATTTTGAATTCATGCATATTTATTTATTATCACCTTCAATATAACCCCCCTCCTCAATCCCTGAAACGCTCCAAGCGAATCTTCCATTGTTCCAAACAGTGCTGGAAGTCTTCTGTCAGCTCCTTCAGAACGCTTGCCGTTTGCTCTTTCACAGCTTCAACAGATTCAAATCTTTCTCCTTTTAATGCATATTCCACCTTAGGAAACAGATAAAGTCCGGCGAATAAGGCTGATGATCTAACACGGAGATGCTGTACTAGGCAAGAAACCTCTAGACAGACAATGCGGAATGACTAGTCCTTTCACAATTCGGGTCGGGTTTTTTTTTTTTTTTTTTTTTTTTTTTCATGTTCTTTCATGGAGTTTATCAAAAACGTGATGTTAATTAATAGCTTGGCCTTGGGGAACCCAGGGAAGGAACACAATGCTATGAATATATATATTTATATAAACAATATATATATGTATTTATATAAACAATATATATATAATATATATAAGCAATCAGCATTGCTTTGAATTTTGATTTGCTCATTCGACCTTTTTGTCCCTCGGTGAAGAAGACTCTTCCAGTGCATGGATTGGCACTTCGTTTTAGAATCATAAGTAAAAAAAACACGATTCATCCCACGCTATTATCCTTTCCAATAAGTTTGGGTTTTTTTCAGTGGCACTCGAAGTGTCAGTACAAACAGTTTTGCGAGCTTAATTATCTTCGCCGATTTCTCTGCCATCTTGAAAACGTTTAAACCACTCAAAAATACGTGCACGCAATAAGCATTCATTGCCATGGACTTCTTTTAATAAATTATAAATTTCAGTAGCGGGTTTTTTTTCCGAGTTTCTTGCGAAATTTCACAACGATTCTTTACTCATTTATCTTTTTTCTGGTGAAACAAAAAAAAATAATTCTAATGCGAAGAAAAGCTACGGATATAGTGTTTGCTTACAGAAACGAGATGCACTGCATTCGAAAGAGAAGGCTTCACGCTAAACAGCTGTTGGGGGTCTGGCGTTTGGTGCTTACGTACTTCTTCTGTAGCAGCGTCGGTATCTTTATTCAAAAAGCCACTCCTCGTGTTCAAAAAGGCTTAATATCTTTGATAATATGACGCGTTTTTTAACCTGAAAGTGCATATGTACTTTCTATTGCAATTTTTGGCTGTTTAAGCTAATAAATGATTATATTATAATCCAACCATTCAAATATATTGTTTAAAAAATCATCGCAATGAACTTCAATTGTTTTCTTGAAGAATTATAATTCATGTAAAAAACAACACATTTAAATCAATCATTTCAAGACATACAGCAGAAATGGAAGTAATTTATCATTTCTAGAATATTATTGTTTTAAAAAAAATTCTGATGAAGGGATCAAAGATTAACATGTAAAAACATTAATTTATAAGGAATTGTTCTGAAATACTATTATGAACAAATTTTTGAAAGACGCAAGAAAAGGAAACAAATATTCTTTTAAATGAACATAAATATCCTTTCTTAAATTATTTCAAGAAATGTTAACTTCTGATGAGCAATATTAAAATTAAGAAATCATTTTTAAAAAAAAAAAAAAAAAAAAAAAACATGAGGTAAATTCATTTCATGAGAATCAATGGGGAATTAAATCTACCATCTAAATAACAATAGATGAGTAACCTATGATTATAGAACATTTCCACTTTAGTACATTCGAATATCATTAATTTTAAGTTTTCACCAATAACACTTCGGCTTGTGATAACGTAGGAAGTTTTGTTTAACTTTTAAACTTTTATTATTGTAATTCTTATAAAAAAAAAATTTTACTCAATTTACGTTAGAGTTTTATTTTAGTGAGTTTCTTTTCTTCTTAGTTTTGCTTTGAATTTCTTACTAGTTAGGGAAAAAAAATTATTCGACACAATAATACTGTCTCTTGGTTTCCGAAGTAAATATTTTTCAGCATTTTCCCCATGCATTTTGAAAGTAAAGATGCAGCAAAATATATAGCAGTAAGCAATTCACAAGATATTTGTATTGATTTTATTTAATTAATATAACACAATATTTATTGTAGAAATACAAATTAAGGTAAGTACATATGTATATAGTAAACAATTCATATACATGTTCTCTATTTTTAAAAAAATTATCAATAGCTTTTCATCACAAAATATCTATAATTTTTCACAATTTTAGGGGAAGTATTAATTCAAAGTCATTATCATATAACAAAAATTTTGTCCTTTTTTTCCTTTTTTGAGTTAAATTTAAGCTTCCGTAAAGCTCTCTTAAAAGATCATTACCATCTTCAAACTGTTTTTTTTATTGAATAACCTCGATTTATATTTGAATTAGTTTCAGTTCTCTTAGACAACATTGTTAAACTTTTAACCTTAATTTATAAATTTTCATTGTACTAACAAAATAGGGGGAAAGCGAAAACAGACGACTGGAGAGTAAGATAATTACTTTTAGAAAAGTTAGTGCATTTTTATTGTATATTACAAACTAATTCGCTTAGTATTTAATGTACAAAAAAAATAATTTTCAAATTTAAAAATATGTACATTCCACATAAATTTAACATTATTTAGTTACTTACAGATCACTATTCTCAAAAATACTAGATTATGTATTTTTAACTATCTTACCACACCAAGATGATGTGCGTTGTTATCGTGAGGAAAATACGAAAAAATGGAAAGAAAAATCTGTTATAACAAAGCTTTCTCAAAAACCCATCTACCTGAAGCAAGATAAATTGTGAAAACTAAAAATTTATTTTAATTGCCCTTTTTTCACAGAAACATTTTTATGCATGTATGTAAAAGGAAATTTCATTTCTTATTTATTACATTCTCTCTAAGGAATCCAGGAGATTTCGGACCAGATCACCCCTGGATTTCCGAAAACGCCGGGATAAGGAAAATCTCTAACAATAACGCATTTAAACAGCAAGAGATGTACACTATTGTATAAATTTTAATACGAGCACGCAAATAAAGTGCCAATCACATGAAATAACTAAAAACTACGAAAAATGTACCATTTTGTATTCACAGCCCACATTACTCCATTGAAGTAAAAAGTATATAATAATTTTCCATAATAACTTGTATAAAAACGCCGGATTACTGACGGGTCGGAAAGATAAAGTACGGATTATAATGGGAATACTGTTATTTTAATTTCCTAATTTATCCTATATTTTAACTGTCACAGTAGGAGATAATCTTTATTTCTTGATACCATTCCCTTTTTATCTTTTACTTTATTTAATCACGCGCTAATGAATCTACATAAATTGGCATTTTCCTAGGATCTAAATCAATTGAGAGTCAGTTTGGAATTCTTCATCTACAGCTAAAATACCTAAAGTTTCCTACATCCAAAACCACGTGATCCGAAGATATCTTTACATATAAATTCCAAGTAAGGAAAATTCTCTTCCGTTGTAGCCACGACGGCAAAGCGAAGCATCTGGTGTCCTCCATTTTAATTATGGGACTATTATCGCGTTTCTGCTTTAGCTACGAAAGCGAGTGGAAGCTATCTTGATGTAACATCCTGCCGACTCATGTCATGGATCAGGAAAAAGGACGATATAAATTCTTCTCTTGCAGTCATGGCTGGAAAAATAATACCATTTCTTCGAATAAAGTCTATTGATTTCATGTTGAGTGAGAAAAAGAAAATGTTATATCAAGAAAGCGTGGACGAGCTTCCACTCGCTTCCGTAGCTAACGCAGAAGAGCGATAATAGTCACAACAAAATAGTGGAGGACACCAAATACGTCGCTTCTCCGTCGTGGCTGCAGCGGAAGAGAATTTTCCTTGCTTGGAATTTGTATGCTAGGATTTCTTCTGGTCACGAGGTATTGGATGTGGGGAACTTTAGGTATTTTTGCTAAAGATGAAGAATTCCCTTCTAGATTCCCTGTTGATTTAGATCCTGGAAAAATGCCAGTTTATACAGATTTATTAGCTCGGGATTAAATAAATTAAAAGATAAAAAAGGAATGGTACAAGAAATAAAGATTATCTCCTACCATGACAGTTAAAATAAAGGATAAACTAGGAAATTAAATTAAATCTAGGAAATTAAATTTTAGTGCAAACACGCTTACGCATATATTGTGTGTGTGTGTGTGTGTGTTATAGTTTAAGTTTAATATTTAAATTTAAACCGGAAAGGAAAGGCAAATATATTAATAAAGGAAAAGTTCCAGTTCAGTTTTTTTTTTTTTTTTTTTTTTTTTTTTTTTGCAATTCCTTTAGATGAGTGAATTCTATAATGAAAACATTTTAAATTTACTAGAGAAATTTTATCAAGCATTTTAAAAAAACAGAATTACCAAGATAAAATTTAAAATAAAAGAAAAAAAATGATTATCTATATCCTGAATTTATAGACTTTGTATATATATTTTTGAGAAATTATTTTCTTATCCAAAAATAAATAACTATTGCTAAATTCAAGAAATTATGCTTAAATCATTGATATTGAAAACATTATATCAGATATAATTTTAAAAAATATATTATTTAATGTAACTGATAACACGTGCATCATGAAAAATGCAAACTTGAATGAAAGTTTTTTTTCTTTGTAAGCAGAAAAAAATTTAGTGATTAAGTCCTTTTTGTTAAATTATGCATTACGAATATTAATTGAAAATAAAGATTCATTAGCAAGGCCAATTTCTATTAATTGTTTCTGCGTTATGCTGCAGAACAATTTGTGTTATTTTAATAACGTGGTATATACCTTAATATGTAAAAAAAAAATGTTTTAAATAATATTATTTAAGGTTTATTTTACGGTTATCACTGCTATTCTTTTTTAGTGAACTGAGTTTTCGTTACACTCTGATAATAATCGTAAATGAATAGTAGCTTGCTATGATTTATCTCCTTAAAACTAATAAATTATTTATAATTATCCTTAGAAAAATTTCACTGTCCTCAAACAGGACTTGGGATTTTACTGATTGGAATAGAATTGTTTGCAGGAAACAAAGTGGCCGCGGTAACCTATTAGTCGTGAACTGGAACTCGCGGCTAGTATTGTTTTCGTCGATCATTGTTCGATTCCTAATACCACGTGTAGCGGAGATGAGGATCGTCAAATCCAAAGTCCGCTCATTGACGCGGTGTGGAAGTTTGGAGATGGAAGTGCCAGCTCTGACGTCATCCTTGTTACGTGACCGAGGTTCAGAATTACAAGGTCCATCATGAGTAGCCCTCGTATTGTTTCTAGAGTGACGTTAATGAAACCAATATAATCTCAATTGACAAATCTATTGTACATTTCTCTTAGTCAAACAATATATGATTAAAGTTGACTGTTTCTTAACGCTTGATTTGAAATATTCAAAAATGAAAATATTAAATTACGTTTTAGTAATTTCTTAAAATTATTCATTTAAATGGTTATGAGGAAAACTTTAATAATATTCAGTGAAGTAGTCGTGTTTTTACCAGTAAAATAAATGCTATTGAAAATTATAGTAAATAAAATGGCAAATTTAAATGTAATAGTACTTTTAAGGATTCATTCGCGAGACCAATTATAGAAAGATAAAATATCATAAGTATTTTTCTCACTGAAAAACATCTATTATTCTCATCACTGCAATACATTTCCAGTCTGGCCACTGTCTCAAAGAGTGTTGCTATGGTGACACTTGAATGTACTGCGCATGCTTGAAAAAAGATTAACGCCATGCGTAGGCGATCGGTACGTGCTATTTTCGGGATTTGAGGAGGAAGAGGACATTTTGAGCAAATTGAAATTTTATAATTTTTTATGGATTCTTGAGTTTCAAAGGTGAACTCGTAGGAGTTATGATTCACATTTGAAACTAATTTCTAAATGTCTTAAGAAAATATCGATCAAATAGAGTTGTAACCAACTATACTGTTAAATATGTCAAAAAAGTTATTTTTAAAGATGGTTTCGTTAGCTAAAAATGTTGCCGAAAATTTTGAACTTTATTTTGTATATGAATGAACTCAAATAATTTATTTCGGATATTTAATAATATCGTTTTGCTTTTTCATATTTAATTAACAGTTCTAGAGTATATGTATAAATCAAGCTCAGTTTTGTTAGAGAGAAGAAAATTATAAATTGTACAGCAATGAAGAAAAACATTAATATCAAAGGATATCTTAAAATAAGGAGTTCTAAATTTCAATCTATCGAATTTTAAGTATAGTAATCATACAATGTAGTTCTACTCGTACCTCCAATCTTATTATTTACCAGCAAATACAAATAGTAATGAGAAAACATTTAGAAAAATATGGGTGGTAAAGAATGTAAATTATGTTCGTTAAAGTAAGTCTGTTGTGAACTGTTTAATAAGATAAAAGAGAATCATTTAGGCAATGATATTATTTTTCGTTTTTCAAAAAGAAATGGTATTCAAAATGAAAATCGTGCGTTTTCAAAATAAATATGGAATAAAAATTATATTATTGTCATTGTTTCAAAAAACTTCGAAACAAATTTACTAAGCGCAGTAACTTTATGATATCCTGCCTTTATTTTTAATTTTATTGTCATCTTTCCTTTAAATTAAATAATCAATAATAACTGGACTTCAATTTATGATACGAAAGAGTAAGACAAAATGCTTTAATAAATCACTGAGGAATATATAAGGTCACTCTCTCTCGTAATCCACTTAACTTGTCAATTCTTGATTATTATCAACTAATAAGGTCTTAGCTTACCAATTCACTCATTCTGATTCAAACTCTTCTCACTAACAGTAACTATGTATTTTAATACTCAGACAAAAATCACTTCAATCCAATTTAATGCAGACTATCAGACTGCTGTTATCTGCAATCTCTCTTCACTTCTATTTTATTTGTATATCACTATCTCTAATTCAATTCACTGCTTTTCTTATCTTCATCTAATTTACCCAATCACGTTTCATTTTTCTTGGGAAGAAATTGTAATTTTATGCAGTTCAAATTACTAAAATGTCCCCGAGGTTACTGAAGAGAAAATTAAGAATAGCCCAACGTTACACCTTTGCAATTTTTATACAAATCTCTGAAACAGAAAAAGTGACAAATGTCATTAAATTTTATAAACTTATTTAATGCATTTTTATTATTTTAATTTGACTCCTGCTTAACATATATTTAAATCTCGACTAAACTTATATACCTCAGTCTTACATTAACATTTCAATGTTTTATTTATGTGATGAAGCTCGACAAATCCATGGTCACACAACTGAATTGAAATTTCTTCAAATACTTTCGAAAATGGTGGAGTAAGCAGAAGAGTCCTTCGGACTCTCAAAAACGTTCCTCCCCAAACTTTTTAATAGTTTCTTAAAAACGTTATTTTTGTTTGTGATTCAATGAGGGGAATCTAAACCTCTTTTAAGGAAAATTCAGCTCACATCATTGTTTCATGTTATATATCAGTTAACACTGATATCAAGAAAGAAGTAATTTCTTTTTTTTTTTTTAATTTAAACAAATGCTCCTAACTACACTGCTAGTCATTAAAATTGGAACACCATGAACAAAAAAGATATTTATTGTACGTTAACAATGTGGCATGAAGACAAAATGATTAAATTTCCAAGCAGTTTAGGGGTTTATAGGAGTGCGAAATTAGTAACAACAGCTGCCTCCCCCCTCCCTAGCAGCTAAAACGGTTCTTACCCGGTTAGGCATAGAGTCGAACTGGGCTTGGCTAACAGAAACGGGATAAGTCATTTCATGATGCTTCAAGTCTCTGCCACACTTCATCATTAGCTGGAGATGGGTGGCCAGTGTCTCAGCAACTCATAACCGGATATTTTCGATGGATGACAGATCTGGAGACCATGCTGGCCAGGACAACAATCAAACACCCTGTATATCGAGGATGGTCAGAACACGACGTGCAACATGTGGTCTTGCATTATCTTGTTGGACGATGATGTTTGGAGGGCCTCGAAGATAGGGCACAACCACTGGACGTAAGATGTGAGAAATGCGCCGATCTGCGCTCAAATTATCGTCGATCCGAACAAGAGATATGCGTGTCGTTTACCCAGTGGCTGCCCAAACCATCACACCAGTTGCAGGTCCCTATGCCGATATCGAATGCAAGCAGGTGACAAACAGCTTGCTGGAAAGCATTTCTTCTTATTCGAGGCATAACACGATATTCTGAATTCCGTCCATACAATGCGCTTTCCGAATGAGAAATCCATTACACAACTTATTTATGTAAGGCTTCAGATGTCGTTTCTTCCATTTACTTCGTCTAAATGCGCTGGAATACTGATCATAAACTATCCCAACCTCATCTTCCTTTCATGTGATTTTGACTTCTTCAGATCATTCCTCCCTGTTGTTGCAATTTTAATGGCCAGCTGTGTAATTAAAATTTTTAGCTAGTAATCATTTTATTGTCTGTATGAATTATTGGTATTTCATAATAAAATTTACAACAAGCTATTAAATGCTGGAAACATTTTTGAAACGGGAAGATGAAAATAATAATTATTATTATAATTAAAATGTTGGAAGGAATTATTTTTGTACTGCTTTAGACATCAATATGCTCAGAAAAAATGCCTGATTATTAAATGATAGTATCATTTATCTCTTCTAGATAGACAACATATTACATCCAAAACATTTTGGTCTTCCTTGCATTTCCTTTGTAAAAAGAAATTAATGAAAAACTATTGCGACATCTTTTACAAGAAAAATTTTTCACCCATCTAAATAAATATTTTTTTTTAAAATGCTCAAAAAGAAGCGAATAAAATAATTGACTGTATTCACGAATTTTTCCGCATTTTAAAATTAAAAATTTTAATTATCGTGAAAAACAAAAATAATTTCTTTTTTAGCAACAACACAAAGTTCTGCAAATATTTCTTTTTGGAACAGGAAATGTATTTACTGCGAGTCAATGCATGTATGAACGTGGTGAATCACAATTTTTTTCCTATACGATTAGCTCTCAGTGAAAACCCATTTCTTTTACTGTTTATAGCTTTAATGATTTCTTTTTTCTTCTACTTAGATTACAATCGAAACACTGTTCATATTATGAATATCAGTGAATCTCCACGAGTGAAAAGCAATCACATGCCAGAAAATATAGGTTTCTTTCCATAAGAATTAACTTTTGTGATAGAGAGATAGCAATGGTTCATTTGTTCTACATTTACTCCCCGGTAGGAAATTTTAAATTCAGAACACAAAGAACATAAGGGGCATCATTCAAGTCATTGATGTTCATTTCAGTAATAATGACACATATCATGGCTCAAATGGGAACAGTTACCGGAAATATTTTCCTAGTAAATTGCTCTCTCTGATAGCGATCTGGAAAACTCGAAACTCGGTTGTGGAACAAATTTCTGTGAGTGCTTTGGTTACTTCAAGAAAAATTATTTTGAAATTACGGGTATATCCAAAAATAAAATTCATTGTTTTAATATTAGATTTTTTTTTTATCTTTTGAGGAAATGGCTTAACCTGAAATGTATGAATATTTTTTCTGTTTTCAATTTGATTTTATTATCTTTTAGAAAAGAACGGAGAATGCGCGAACTCATAAACGAATAGTTTAACAGAATAGAAGAAAAGGCATGACTTCTCAGAATTTGTATTGACACAGAAAAGTTTCAAGTATCATTTCGCTGAGTTTTAATAATTTACATTCAATTTTTCTGCGTTATCGGATTGTGGAACAAAATTACGAGAAAACATTTCCCGTGACGCATGAAATGCCTAACACAATACGAAATCAAATGCAGTAGCGTTAATGTAAACATTCTTAAATTACACCATACCTAATATGTTCAAAAGTTTAGCAGGCAGCTTTGATGACAGAACAGATATGATGGAAATGACAAATATCTGATTTATAGCCTCACTCGGTTTCGTAAGCATTTGAAAATGATTAAAGTTATAAAATTTCCTATTCAAATATTGAAATAGTTTCTGTGCAGTTATTGAAACAGTTTCTATTCAAAAGCTTGCAGTTTTACGGACAATGGTTAGATGATTGTGTAATTATGTTAAACAAATACTATTAGAAGATATTTTCCATAAATTTCGTAAAATATATCAATTTGATATTCTAGAATTTTGATATTCTAGAATTTGCATAAATATATTACTCCTTCAATAAGAATTAATACAAATACCATGAATATCTCTTTTTTCACTTCAAAAAGTACTTCAATTTTTGCCAATTTGCTGGCTGTTATATTTCAGGATACCTAGACGATGTGTATCTAAATTCCAAGTAATACGAACACATCCCTTATTTGACATTAGTCAGAGTACTTGAACCTTATTTCCTACTTGCCGGTATTATTTACTTGTCTTTCAAAGAAGTTATTCTCAAATAAATCTCTTTCACAAATATAAGAACGTAGCTCTTAAAGTAAAACATGCTATAAATGTATATGGAAGAAAAGAATGAAACACTTGAAAAAAGAAATAATGTTTAAATCTATTTTTAAAATCACAGATATGTAAAAGAAAATATTTTTAAAATAAGCATTTAAAACGATGTTCATTTTTCTATTAGCGCATATTACATAAAATATGCCGTAGCCTGAATGATGGTAATAAAAGTTAGATTCAGCGCTTCCTCTCTGGAATGTCTCTGGATGCTAAAAAACGGCACTTTCACACCCCGAATCGAGGATAAAAAATGAACTTTCACCTTTCTTCCCTTTCCGAATTTTTCCCTGTGTTAATAAACCGGAACTGGGTCAAATGAGAAAGACAGGCCTTTGCAGGGTAAAATAAATTACCTTTCAATGTGCCTCTTCGTCCATCAGAGAACTGATGAAGTATTTTGTATTATCCATGATATACGTAATAAAAAATAGGACAGAGACAACTTGCGAATGTAATTGGTATTTCGCATTCTTAATGTGTGTGTATATATATATATATATATATATATATTCTTGAACGTGTATAAAATTAGAATATGTTTCATTAAAATAATAAAATAGTTGAAAATATTTAAGTTCTAAAAATTAAATTCATTTAGACTATAAATACTCAATGAACAAATGAAAATTCATTAAAATTGCAAGATTATATGCATATGAATTTTTTACATAATTGAAGAATAAAGAACATATATTTATTAAATAAAAAGTTATATTAACATAATAAGAAAGATAATCTATTGAATAAGTAAAGTACAAAACTAGAAATGAAACATTGTAAGCAAATGGAATAAATCAATTAAAAAAAGAAGAAAAAAATGAACTGCAACATTTGTAAATTCTGAATTTTGAATCTGGCTTGTAACAGATTTGTATGCGTATATATATATATATATACTAGCTGATACCCGCCCGCTTCGCTGGGCAGACGATAATATTATATTTTGGAACCTATACGTAAAATATCAAGAAATTTTTCAATTTAATTATAATCTGAATTTAAAAATTTTAGAAATTGATTGTCTGTAATAATGGTTATCCACGACTTTCAAAAATATGAAAAAAGTATTTAAGTGTTAATAGTTTATCAATGAAAATGTAATTTAGTCCGTAAATCTGTCGTTGAACAGAATTCCGCATCACCGATGAGGTACTGTGTAGTGCGATGTGTTCCCATTATTCTACATGGCGGGTCTCCAGTAGGCCAAAACCATGTAAAAATTGCCAACATAAAAATAAAAATACATTTTTTATATATTTTTTTATTTTTTAAACCTGTTGAAACAAATTTTTTTTGTGTATTACATTTCTATTGTCTTTATTTTGAATGCATGGCAGTTTTTGAGAGTGACAACTACATTTTTATTTTTTATTATATCAATTTATTTATCTTAATTATTACATTCATTATTATTTTATCTTATTGTAATTTTAGAAATAGTTAAATATTAGAAAATATGAAATAATATGCCTACATTTCTAAAACATCTCTGTAGACAACATTCATCGTTCGTTTTTCTGGTTGACGGTTGATTAGATTTTCACGTGAACTAACTTTTGATCATGCCATGTAAAACTGACTATGTGAATAACAGACACTTTGTAAATCTACCCCAGCTAATTTTAAACTCTGCCCTTGTGTTTTATTGATAGTCATCGCAAAGCAAAGTCTAACTGGAAACTGCAAACGCTTAAATTCAAAATGATAATCTGATGGAATTAATGGTATTCTTGGAATGAATATATTTTCACCCTCATACTTTCCTGTAAAAAGAATCGCTTCTATAACGTTTTTTTTTTTTAGAATTTTCGCTTTGAGTCTGGTGCTGTTACATAATTTAGGAGGATTTAAATTACGCAACAACATTATTGACGTACCAATCTTTAGGTAGCCTAGTGGGAAAGGTTTCGGATTCGTGGCCGGCGGTTTTCGTTCAGTCGCGGGTTCGATCCTTGGCCGCCAAAGACCCGCCGTGTAGCCGAAGCTGATGCACGTTAAATCTGTTGGGGCCCAAAGTCCTCCCGTGGTGTGGATGTTAGGAGAGGGGGGTGCCAGCTCAGTTGTCGTCCTCGTCACTTGACCGTGGTTCAAAATAATTATAGAAAGAAAATGTTCTGAAAGGTGATCCTTATGGTTAAGAAGACTATTCAAAGGTTCAGGACAGGATCTAATAGCAGGAATTTGGACTTGATCACCGCTGCAGCACATTCCTGGAGGTTCTTCTATCAATTTTAAAGCATGGCACTACAAACAGGACAAACTTTTTCCGATACTGGCAATTTTATCATTTGAATAGTCAATATCTGTTATATATATTTAAAACCAAAGCTTTAGAAGTCCAAGGCACTAATTTAACTTTTGATCTTTTTTCATTGCATTTAATTACAGCTGCCTGATTCACAGGGGGGTTATTAGAAAAGTATTTTCGTACTGCTGCTCTATGTACTTCAAGATGGCTTTTAGTATATTTTGAAGCAGCTTCTCTATGTATTTCAAGATGACTTTGAGTATACTTTCAGCAGCGTGTCTTACTTGTTCATATCTAATTGATTTTGTGAATATTTTCCTCTTTTTTTTTACCTTTATTTAATTGAAGATATATTATATCATTAATAATCGATTCACTTGAACTTGATAAATTAGTGTTAGATATTGATTGAGTCTTAGAAAGTAGCATAGATACATTTTCTTGAGGCTGAAACACTAAAGATGACACATTTTCTTCATTTTGTTTCACATTATCATCACCAAGATTAACTTTACTTCTATTTGTTAATCCAACTATTTCAATATAAACATCAAAATGTCCATGATTATAGTTTCCCGTAAAACGTAATATTTTATTCCCTCTGGATTGTTTCACCAACAGAAGCTATAAGGCAGACGCCTTGATACACTTCGAACTGATAGGGAAATAGCTCTGCCACCGCCATAATTTCGCAAACAGATCCATACGTGTTTGGTTTACATCTTTCGGTAAAATATAAATCGTTAGTATTATAAGGAGCGCCAGATAGCATTTGAGTGTAGCATTTAAACCGATACCAGTTGTTAAACATGTGAGAAACGATAATATTTCTCATTTTATACGCCATCGATATGTCACCGAACACCAGCAAAGACAGAGACGAAAATAAACATGCTTCGTCGCCAAGAATTTTAAAAACTTTGAAAGGAGTAGGTATTCCATCTATCCAAATATATTCAACATCCATTATAAAAAACTATAACTGAAAAGTAAATATGAAAAATCAATTTGTATTAACCTACAATGAAAAACATTTCAAGTTAAAAAATATAATTATTTTTTTAAAATCAAATTATTTAACAAAAAATACTTACAAAAAGATAAAGTATAATAAAAAATTTTAGCAAAAAGTCACCCATATTGCGTTATCCTTTTTACAAAGGGTTTTACAAAGGGATAACTTACGCTAGCAGCATATCTAAAACTGCATTTGAATAGACAGAATTGCTCTTAAAAAATCATATCATTAAAAATAATTCTGTATTCTGAAAACAGTAAAATATCCAGCCATTTTAAAAAAGAAAAACGTTTATTTCCTAGAAACCAAAAACTAAAAATTGCCAGAATACAAAAACAAAACTTTTGCATAATGTTTACATAAGGTTACAGTTAATGCGTACATCAAAATAAATATTTTGACAGCTACTTATTTTTTTTTTTTATCAATGACATGAACAACATACCATTATTATTCATTTGCTAAAAGCCAACTTCAATATCTTCGTAAGATTGCATTTAGATTTACAAATGTAATTTATCAATCATTATTAATAATAAAATACTTTTCTCATGAATTTAAAACTTATGTCTAGGTTCCACAACAATAAAAAATTATTGCTGAGCAAAGCGGGCGGAAGTTAGCTGGGGTTACCATAGTATAGCTTTTTTAAAATTCACAATGCAAGGTCATTGAAATGCTTTGACTTGGCGGTGGAAGATATTGTGGTGGCGGTGGATTTGGTGATAAATCCATCCTCCATCAGC
>BMAW01075380.1:1084993-1105710 GCA_019974015.1 Nephila pilipes
GTGTGTGTGTGTAAATTAAAGATTCAAGTAAACAACGATATAATACATCAATTCAATATGTAACAATACCATAAAAGAAAAAACAAAGTAAAAATAATTCCTTTATGACATTTTAACAAACAAATAAAAAAAAAACATAAAAAAAATTTTGCACATTCCATTAATGTGATATAATTAAGATAAATTTAGTTAAATAAAACAAATAAATTTTTTGTGCAAAGTCCTTTAATGTTAATGTCTGCTTCAAGTGATTGGCCACAAACTTTTTTGTGACTTTAGTGTTTATGCTATCCCATGCTTCAATCAGAGATTCTTTTAATTGTGTTTTTACTTATAATACGCATTTCTTTTTTCGAATTCGTACATCCGATATTATCCACAAATCTTCTTTTAGATTCAGGGCTGGAGATAGTGAAAAAGTAACTAGTCGCCTTCGAGCATTATAAAGTAACCATGTCTTGATGACCCTAGCAGTACAATTTGAATCGTTATCCTGCCTAAAATGAAAAGTTTGTTCTAAACCTAATTTCTTAGCATTATTTAATGAGTTATGCTGCAACACATCAATATATATTAAAGCTGACATTATAGTGTCAATAAAACCCAAATTTCCTTCACCATTTAAAGGTACATATTCCCAAAACATAACATTTCCTCCTCTACTGAAAGTTGGAAGTATGTGTTTTGGATCTAAAGTAGTTTTAGTTTTATGCCAAATTTTTCGAACGCTTGGAGGAGAGAAAATTTGGAACCTAATCTCAGAAAAAATTACTACTTTCCAAAAATCCGTTAGTTTATTTCTGTTGGCCCAAACAATTCCCATGATTTTTTTCCTGTTTGTTTAACTTATGAATAACTGTTTCCTTTGTATTGAACTGCATTGCGGGTAATATCCTTTATGGTTTGAGATGTTACTTAAATAATAGAAGATATTACAAGGATTTCTACAATTTTTTGAGCTAAGCCCATAGGACTTCTTACAGCTGTTTGAACAACGCATAGTTTGGCTGTTAATTTGCTGAGACATCATGGTCTGAATTTATTTTTAATGCATCTAATTTCTTTATACTTTCAAAATATGTATCCAATAGTTTTAAATGGTAATTTACTCGTTTTTCCAATTTCTTGGTATGATTTTCATTTTTTTTATGCATCTCAATTATATGTTTCATAAAATTAAAAATACCTTTCTAATTTTAGGTGTCATTCGCTATAATTTTCAAGAGTAATGCAGATAAAATGACAGATCTCAAAAAATATTCAAATTTAACAATTATTTATGGCTACTATATTAGTGATTCTTTTAAACATCAACACTATAAACGTAGTACGTAAATTGCCGAGGAAGTGTAAAATACTTCATTTGCAAAACTTTTTAAAGCTTTTTCAGTTATTAACTTATTATTTAATTTCATCAAAACTTTATTTAATTATATCTAAAACATACGGTAAATGTATTAAAACTATTCTTGTCAAAATATCTGTTTTTATTTAGTCAGAAATTGAAAAAATATAAGAGTATATGAATATTAATAATTTGTTCAACTGTTTCTTAGAAATAGTTTTAAATATTTTAACTAGCCATATCTATTAGAATTTTTCATTTTAATTTGAGCAAATTTCAACTGTCTTAATAAAGCACAGATTTTTAAATTTCTTTGAATATACAGTTTCAGTTACAAAGAAAGTAATTTTATTAGATATCGAGAAACTAAGTTAAAGAGAATCTTATTATTAACATAGTTACAAAGATATTTTTAACATTAACATTATCGAAGTATATCATAGAAAGCCATTTTATATAAGTTCTTATTGCTGTCTTTATATGCTCTTTTTCAAGGTTCATTTACTCTATTTACTTCCTATGTTTGTAAACAAAAATAGCTTAGAATCTTTTATTTTGTTTTCAGAATTTAGATATATTTGAAGCACTTCTTACTTGAAGTTCAACTAATAACTCTATATTCTCTAATGTGCGTATATAAATATACATGTGTGTGTGTGTGTGTGTGTGTTATGGTGTGTGTATTATGACAAATGTTACAGAATTAATTGAAACAATTAGGGGGGAATCAAAAAAACCCAAACCATTCAGGTGAAAATTTTAAAACGCACGAAATATTATATCGTAAAAAAGCCAAACATTTATTTAAATTCTATATCAAATATTTCAAGAACGTATATTATACATGATAGTTTTGGTTCAAAAAACATTAATCAAAAATTACAGCCGAATCAAATAAACACAACTTTACCAAAAAAAATTTAAATAGATAGAGAAAAAGAATAAAGAAAAATTCAAAAATGGAGTTATATTATCCTAGACTTTGAACTGAGAAACTAAGTTTAACTAGTTTCACGGATCCAACTATCAAAACTTCAGTAATTACAATATCATTAATGGTTTAGGTCAAGAATAATCAAAAATCCTTAAGCCGAAAGTAATTCAATCTTAGAAACAGAAAACAAAGAATATATTCAAGCAATAGTAAATAAACGTGAAGAATAAAAATAATCTTTACTTATTTTTTCACATTTTTAAAAACTCAACTGAAAAAGCTATAGCTTATATACCTCTAATAAACAAATTTGGTGTTCAAAACACTATTCCAATAGAGCACGATATTACTATGTTTTTTAACCGTCAAACAATTGATTGATTGACTTAAGAAAACTAAAGATATTTACTGAAATATACTCATTCTACCAAACTCAGGCATTACTTTAA
Organism: Nephila pilipes; assembly: GCA_019974015.1. Classification (NCBI taxonomy): domain Eukaryota; kingdom Metazoa; phylum Arthropoda; class Arachnida; order Araneae; family Nephilidae; genus Nephila; species Nephila pilipes. Next base: position 1,087,722 of record BMAW01075380.1, read on the forward strand.
AAACCTGTACCAAGAATATCAAATTAAATATCAATTATTTCTACAGTAAACCTGCTAAAAATCGTAAGTCTTAATAAGGTTTAAGATATCGTTAAAGAGACAATTCTCGAAAAATATGTTTCACTATCTGATAGCTAAGTTTAAAAATAAAAGTTATTTTTAAAAAATCGACAAAGTCACAAATTTTTTAAATAAAAAATATGATAGATGAACTATATCTCAATGAAAAAAATGCAAAAAAAAATTCAAAAACAAATAGAAAATGTATATTTTTTATTCACCACCTAAGGGGCTATAGTTTTAGGTAGGGCGTTTTGGTGTACCAGTTCACTATTCAATTTTTTATCATTTGCTTCAATTATAATTACATTTAGCTTAAATATGCTCACTTTAATAATTTATTGTTTGCTTTAATTTTAATTACATGTAGCTGACATATTATTCAATTTAATAATTTATCGTTTGCTTTAATTTTAATTACATTTAGCTTAAATATATTCAATTTAATAATTTATCCTTTCCTTTAATTTTAATAACGGAAAAGTTAACTAATTGTCCATTTCTCGATAATTTGTCATTTACTTTAATTCTTATTATTAATGGGCTTTATTTAACTCACATTGTATGTCTGGGTCAAAACTTTAAGAACTTTTTTCTCATATTTTATTTCTCATATTCAGTTAATATGAAATTTTCTATACACAATTGTTTTGGATGATAATACGATAATTTAACTATAATTAATAAAAATTAATTGATTAAAACTAATTATTTAAAGAATTAAATTTTACGCAAAGTTTCCCGCCAAATTGTCGCTAAATCCAATGCTTCATTGAGCTAAAAATTTTTACTCGTATTTATTTTAGATGATAAACTTAACAAGCGTCAAATAATAAAATAAATAATTAAAACTAATTATTGAATAAAATCAATTTGACTTATCGTTCCCTTTTGCTTTTAAAATTTAAGGTATGTTATAGGAAAACTATGTTACGCAAAGTGTGAAGTTTAAAAGAAAACCTATGTTCAAAAAACTCGTTTTTTAATAGTTAAATTGAGTAATTTAATAATAATTATTAAAAAAAGGACACCTTGGGTGGCTAAATCTGTTCTTTGCAAAACATTGCATGGAACTTTCGAATGTTTTTATTTTTAATTTATTTTAATCATTTTTAAATGTTCATTAACAAAATAAATAGGATAATTTGCTTTAATTCAACTAGAGATAAACTTCTTATAATTGTTATTTTTTTAGTTTATTACTACTAATTGAATTATTATTTCTAATAATTATATATATATATATATATATATATATATATATATATATATATATATATATATAATTTAAACTTTATATTAAATTTAATAAGCAATTTTAAGAAAATTCTCAAGAAATAAACTAAGATATTATTTAAAAAATTAACATTATAAAAAAAATGTAAAAATCACAGCTGAACCATTAAGAAATAAAACATAAAACGAACCAAAAATAGAAATATAAAATTTGCAATCTGAAAAGTGAATGAAGTACATTAAACAAATTTAACGATATAATAAAAGTTATAAATTCAAAAGAAAATAATGTAAAAAAAATAAACAAACAAAACTATAAATATAAAAAAAGATGTAGCAGAAAAATTTCAGATTCCAAAAGTTTGAAGAAAAAACAACGAAATTGGAAAATAATATTTTTGAAGTTAGGCTTAAGACTGTTAGGCTGTGTTAGTCTAGAATTATTGGCCAAACTATCTCCATCAAAAATATATATTATTAAAAATGATTAGGAAACAAGAAATGCAATCGAAAATAATCTTAAAACAACTCAAAAAAATTTAAAATATAATAACTGAGAAAAAAACATTAAATGCTGAAATAAATCCTTAAAAACCGCTAAAAACAATGTTTCTAAACACACGAAATGCTGAAAAAAAAAATTCTAACTACATTACATCATATTTTCCGATAGCTTTGGAAATTTTAAATCCAATTTAAAAAGAGAATTTCTGATGACACCTGCTGTACTATCTGACAGTGGATTCTGCACGTTCATATGTCAAGGACACGTGATGCAATTTAAAGCCCAATAGATTTCAGAACAAAGAAGAAAAATAAGTAGAGCAAACTTTTCTTGAAATAGTTCATGAAATCCAGTCACGCACATCGTGTTGAAGAGAGTGAAAACGACTTGCGGAACTTGCAATTTATGTTTTATCTTGACCAGTGAAGCGTTCAGACGATGAGGAACTACAACAAAGGGGGAAACAAAAGCATCTGCGACAACAAAAGCTTCCAATTCTGATAAAAATCAATACATTCTTTACTACTTGACTTTTTTTTTATTTGTACATTGCAACTAAATGGCGTCATTATGTGTATTAGACATAATCCCTTAGTAAAAATAATTTCCAAAAAAATTTAACCAATTTATTCAGACTATGAATATCAGAATAAATTAAAAAAGAGGGGTATTCACTTAATCGGATCCCAAACCAGATATTATAAACAATACCATAATATATGGTTATCTTTATAACTCCCAATAGTAATCTTGAGTCGACTGGATCCGATATATTCGTAAGTAGACTACTTGGTTATCTTAATCTCCGAATATAATATGGTTATTCGAATAGAGTATGGAATAATATATGGTTATCTTAATAATTCCGAACAGTAAGCTTGAATTAACTGGATCCTATATGAATAGACTTCTAGATTATCTTAATAACTCAGAATATGATATAGTTATCCGAATCAAGAATGCAATTAAATGTGGTTATCTTAATAGCTTCGAATATAATATAGTTATCTGAATATAGTGAGGAATAATATAGAGTTATCTTACTACTCGTTAACTCCGAACAGCGAGCTTGAATTAATTGGATCCTATTTACAAAGTAGACTTTTAACAACGTGATCCGAGCCAAATATAGTTATAATCTTAAAATATCTCGCCTCATAATTGATCCAATGCACTGATTTTAATTTCCTCGGTAATTCCTATGTCTCTTCTCATTTCTAATTTGAGCATTACCTCTAGTCTCTAATATCTTTATTACTTCCAATCTCTGTAAATCTCATTCACTATATTTCTTTAATATTAATGCTAATTTACACAAGTCACAGTTCTCTCGCGAGGGAAAACTCTCACATCAAACATCATAGTAAAGCAGTCTCAGAACTTGGTTAAAACAATATGTGTATGAGAACTCACACCAATATAACTATTAAGAGTATTCTCCTGACTTATTGATATATTAAAATTTTTATTTTCTTTAGCTTATTTGTCTATAAGAATACAATTGACTAAATAGTATCTTGGTAATATTAAAATTTGGGGAGATAAATTCAATAGAAAAGTTTTCTCATATTAATCGAAATGTTCTTACATATTTTTAAATCCAAAAATCGATAGCATGCAACTTTATTTGTTTTATTTTAATCTTTAGTTCCAAATACGTTAATAAAAGTAATTCGGGAAAAGTACTTAATTATTTTGTTAAATGTTTACACTCATGCACTTTTAGGAATTAATTATGTGTGTACAAATATATGCAAGAGCGCTAATGAATTACATAGTTATAAATTATTTTTCAAAGTAAGAAATACTCATTGTGTATGTGTTACATTCAGAATAGTATTTCTGGGAATTTGAACTTATTTTTTTAAGATCTAAATTGAGAGAAAACAATATTGAAACTTTTTTGCATCTTATACCCATTAGTTTCATTTCTTGTGGAAAAAAATTCTTTTAGTTTTATCATTATAATAAAATAATAAATAAAATTAATGTTGATAATATTCTGTAATAATAAAAATATGTTGCTAATAAATAAATTAAATTAAATTAATGTTGCTAATAAATAAATAAAACAAAATAAATGTTGCTAATATTCTGTAATAATAAAAATAAAGATTTATTCATTTATCAATCTATTTACTAAATTCAGGAGACATTCTCATAATTATTCCATTTTTTTTCTAATACTAATTATAACTGCTGTATAACTTTTTAATTGCAAGTTTGATTCATAAAAAATTTCATTACTAGCGTGCAATTTCCTATTTCTGAGGTACCTTATATTTTGTTAGAATAATTTATTTTACATCACTTTACTGAAATCTCTTCTCTATTTAAGAAAATGTTCTAACATAATAATAAATACTATTCACAAGTTACAGAAAAGCTCGATATGAAATTTGAGAGCTTGTATTACAAATGAAATGGTATTCTAAAACTTAAAGCGTATTTTTATAAACATTAAATCGATCATATAAATTCAATAATCTGAAATCGTCTGAGCAAGCAAATGGGATTAAAGAAAAAATGAAAGAAGAAAAATTTTCCCTTTTTTTTTTTTTATCAATAAAGAGATCATAAAATTTATTTGCTCTTTACAAATCTGCTCTTTTACATAAATCTATGTCTGTTGATATATCAAATTTCTTACCAGAATAAAAATTCTCGTATAAATATTTGGAAACGATGCTTAGGCTTACGAACTGAATCGTAAAATCAGTACTCTCTAGGTAATCCGATAGATTTCAGACTAGAGGATCGCAAAATTACTGGAAAATCACAAATAATAGTGCATTTAAACAACTAAATCTATGCATTATTGTGTAAAAATGGATACAGTGCACATAAATTAAGTGTCAAACACACGAAATATCTCCAACTACAAAAACTGTACTGTTTTGTATTGAAATCCTATATTATATTACTCCTTTGAAAAGGAATAAAATAATTTTCTGTAACTTGTCAGACTACGGATTATCGAAAGAATACTATAAATAAAACGCAAAGCTGTCAAATTCCTTTCCAGCAATGGGTAATTTTTAAGGACTCGTTAGATTTTGATTGATTGATTGTTTATTAACATCGCATTTCGAAGCAACATGAGAGTTTTTGGTGACGCAATAAAGCGCTGCAGGTAATATTTTTTATTGTTTTCCTTCGAATAAAGAGTCCTTGTGATTTGTTATCTCATATTTTTGATGCCTTTGGTGACGTTTTATGTTACTTACTTTTGACAATAATTTCATTATTCCATATGATTCAGAGTGTTTTATCTTTAATTTCACATCAAAATATATTTCGATTCTCACTTACATTGGAAATACCGATGTTCGTCAGTAATTTTTATTTAGTTTTACTGCCACCCAATTTCTCCAAATACGTACTGAATGTGAGGTCTAAAATAGATGATTCATCTTTTATTCATGCTATTTCCTAAGAATATTTAAAGTTTAATCTAAAGTTTGTTTGTTCAATCCATAAATATTTATTTTATTTTTAGGTAGCTCCTTTGCTTTTTGCCACCGTTTTACTCGAACAGGTTGTTCGCTATTATCAAAAAAAGCCATTATGGAGATTCTCCGACACTATGTCCAATGCTTTTCACGGTTTCCTGATGGATTTGTCTAAGTAATAACCTTTACTTACTTTTCTTTTATTCCCTTATGTAAACAATTTTAACATAATAGTTGTTTAAATTTTAAAATTTGTATGCATAACAGATATCAGAAAGGGATTGGGGGGGGGTAAGTCTTAATTAATGAGTTATTTATTTAATTTTACGTACGTTGAAATTATTTTCAGATAATTTTCAATACATAAAGTATGAAATCAAATTTCATTGCAATCTAAATAATTTTTTGTTCCCTAGATAGTAAAAACTGCCCTTTTATTAAACACATAGGAAAGGAAACCAATACGTAAACATATTACAAACATTCCTCGTATTTTTCGACTATTTTAATACAATCATTTTTATAAATTTTAAGAACAGAATAGTTATTTGTGTACTAGTTTGTAAAATTCGTCCATATCAACTATAGAAATTTCTTTGTATTCGTTAATTTTTCAAAGCTTTTTGATGATTATTTTCTGTACATTTCAGCATGAGGAAATTCTCTTCTTAAAGTAGCTTCACATACTTTTTTTTTCAATGACATTTTTGTGCCTTTTCATCAATATACCATACAAATTAAAAGAAACATAAATTAATTTCACAAACCATGATATATGTTTGTTTGTGGTGGTGGGTGGTTGTGTTGTGGGGTCACTAAATCAAAGGCTCTTTTACTATAACTACATTAGTAACTGAGAGACAGCATTTTGTACTTAAAGCGATGGCAGAAAGTATAACACATCAATAAACTGAGACTAACTATGAGATGGCTGCTCGTAGTAAACCAGTAACCAGGTCACTTTAAGAGTACCTTAACCTTCCTCTTGAAACGTGCAAAATTTTAAGTCGATCGGACCAGAAATAGCTTGAGTTATCGAGGTTGGGTTGTTTTATGGAATATTAAAATGGAAAAATACGGATTTCTGTGATCTGATAAAACATTGTTTTTAATGGGAAAAACGCCACTGCAAGCAAAACAATGATTGAAAAATGTTACGGACTCTATCAATGAATTATGTCGTATTCATGAACAAAAGCAATCGCTGTTGGAACGGTTCGGAATGTATAGATCAAATAAGAAGATCGTAAGTAAGCCTTGAATTTTTCCGAATCGAGTTATACAAGATAGGAGTTCAGTGGTCCAAGTATGTTACCCAGAACGAGCAATCAAGTGCGATTATCTTACAAAGTTCAGAAAGGAAAATTTTAAATGAAGCAGTCATCACTAAAGGTGAAGTGATGTACTGAAATTGAAAGAGTTCACTACTCGGATAAGATCGTGTAGTTGAAGGTACAAAAAGTATTTTGAATCGACAAAGTTTATCGTATGAACTCTACGTGAGTCGTGCATGAAAGTTTGCTTGTTCCGAGCGCCGACGGAATAAGAAGCAGATGTTCCAGTATGGGTACCCCTCCTTACTGCAAATGGTTTAGCTTGCAGATAGTCTGTGTCCATACTCAGCACCAGATTTGTCTTTGACAGTTGTTGAGGAAGAGTGTCCATTCCTCAACAGCATCTGTTTCAGTTGTTGGGAGTCTTCCGAAGGATGGGTAACTCGGGTCTCAAGGCATCTCCTCAAAGTATCCACCTCATGTTCTATAGATTTAAATCAGGGAAGGAACAGCGATTATCCATCTGATATCTTCCTTTCCAGGAGCCTTGAACATCAGCAGTCCAGGCCTGAACATTATCATCCATAAAACCGAAATCTGGTCCAATAGCACCGGGTACAGACATGAGGAAGGATCACCTCCTGCTAAATGACGATCTTGTTACAGAACCTTTTCTGAAAAGTGGAGCTCAGGTTAATACTTCCCAGTCTGGGGACTAATGCATTCTGGATTTGACAACCTCCAGGACCACCTGTAACAGTCCTTTTCGTGATGTTACTGAGATGAAACCTTGTCCCACCCCTCTCCCAACAGTCAGTGCTTGAGAATGTCGTTTGAACACTGGCTCTCATCCGTAAAAGAGGATACTGACTCACTTGATGAGATGTCCTTTTTGTGCTATATACACCCACTCTAAAAGGTGCCGCAATTTTCGTGAATGGAATGCAACGTCAGAAGGCGGGTAAGGATTGGCCACCTTTGTGACAATCAAGTGTCTGGCACACTCATGAATATGTTGCATGTACAGTTGCTGAGCAATGGCTCTGCTACGGTATCGAAGGATATATCTCCTGTAGGACGCTATACTCTGCATCCAAGCGTGTTTCATTTAGGGCATCCACCACCATACTTTCTAATAGCTGGGCACCTATGGTTTTGGAAGGCTTTCTTAGCGCTATAATGACACTTTTGATTCCAATCTCTTCAGCTACACGTTCAAAATCAACTATGCCTCCCACTCGTTTCCAACTCATTCTTCTACTTGTGAAGTCGTCCAGGTGATTGATTTCTCTTTAGAATTTTCACAAAGTACTCACTACACTTGCAGCGAGATGTCTTTAATTGCGCCTCCGTTCTCCTTTATTGTAGTCCTTGAGCTGCTCCTCGCGACAGTTACACGCTACTTTATACACCTCATCCCATCTGATACTTTCCTGACATTTACATACGCATCCCTCCTTTCTACTGAATTACGTTTCATTGCTATTTATTGATCATAATAACCCTTATCTCAACTCTCATGACTATCTGCTTAAAATTTACTTAGTTGTTAAGCTTTTGACACCTATGTGTGTGTGTGATAAATTCAATTGTGTGTTACTTACATAGATATTTTCTCTTATATTAAATGTGGTATTCAATTTAAATTGCAACATAAAATTAATATTACTGTGGTTTTGCAACAACAAAAGAATCTTAAAATGAAAAAATCTTAAGATTTGTAATACCGTTAACTTCATACAGACAAAATAGAATTAGTACAAAAGAAATTGTCAGGTGGAACTAATACTACATTTAAAATATTATTGCCATTCTCTTATCTTAGTATGTTGGGTATCATAAAATGCTATCATTTGTAAATCTGTTTGAAACTTAATTTAAAATATTAATTCGTTAAAATGAAGGAATTATTATAATCTGACTTCTTCTCCAGAATTCCATTCAAAGGAGCAGAGTGTTCGTCTACGCTTTTATTTACAATAATTACAGTTACATAGATCTACCTGAGATTCCCTTGGACATGGATTGCATGTTGGTTTCATATACAGATTTCTGTTATTATTGGATGCACAGATGATACATCGATTATGTATTTTAATGTATTATGCACGATTCTATGCAAAATGATTCAGAAAACAAGTAAATAAATATTCTTGAATAATTTATTAATTTCTCATGAAGTGTATATAGATGTATATATAACTATATATATATATATATAACTATATATATATGTATATACTGCACCGCGCAGCGCCTCACCTATGAGAAATCACATATTTTTCTTCTATTCATTGTGGGTAGTAGACGGCTAAATGAAAAAATTAAATAAGGTGTATATAAATTAATGCAACAAAAATTTTTACTATCTATGCTTACAAATGTTTTTTGTAAATAGATGTAAATCAAATTTCTCTTCTCCTTTTATTTTCGTTGGAATTAACTATTTTAATAACAATTATCCTGAACTGTTACAGATATAAATGAGCTACTCACAGAAGTGATATGCTTTCAAAAGTATTTCAAAATAATACAATTGAATTAAAATGTAAAATAATTTTTTATTCTCTTCATTTAAAAATGATAAACGGGGAATATCATTTAAACATAAATTAATTACACTTCTAAAAATGCCAAAACGTTTTTAATTATTAACACATTTTTTCTTTATAGAATAAAGCAACGCAATTATTGAGCATAATTATAACACATAGTAATCAGACTGAAACTAAAACTGCTCAAAATATTCCTGAAGCTCTTGAGTCAATTAATTAGCAATAAGCTTATGAATTTCAAGTTTTTCATGTCAATTATATCATTATTCCCAAATGTAACAATCTTGAATTTGCTTCGACTTTAATTGTTTCTTTTTTTATTAATGATAATGAGATATTTTCTCGTAAGTCTTTACTATCCTCATGATGAGAATCCTATTCTCAAGAAATTCATCTATGAAGTCATTTTTCACTTCTTACCAATTATTATTACATATTCTTCCATTTTTAAAATGAACTTTGATTATTCTTTATATCTTTCGAAGCAGATCAATCGGGGCGACATTCTTATTAAATCAGTTATATTCTAATTAAACCCGTATATTTCCGTAGAACGAATTATAAAGATTTCAATAAAAAGCTCAGTAAAAAAGGACAATATAATGAATTTACACATTCAAAAAAATTCTTAAATTCTAAGTTCAAAAAAAAAATATTTATTTAATATTGTTAGATACTGGGAATTGAAAAATGAAGATAACTAAACCAAATAATAGCTGTAAGAATCAAGATAGCTGTAGATTTCGAGCCCAATCATTTTTTTTTTTTAAATTTGGAAAGTAATGAACAATTCTTTGCTCTAGTATTATCAATTAATCAGTAGATATTTTATGAATATTTCTATAACAGTTTTTGGAACAGATTCAAACTTTTCTTAACTACCTTTATGTGCTTTGTTCTTCAATAAAAATTTTATTAATTTTTTTTTAAATCCTCACAATTTATCCTGTTGAGTTCAAAATATTTTCTTTCGATCCTTGCATGGTGGCCACGGTAGCCTAGTGGTCATGGTTTTGGATTCGTGGCCGGCGGTTTTAGTTCAGTTGCGGGTTCGAGCCTTGGCCGCTGAAGATCCGTCGTGAAGCCGTAGTATGGAAGTTAGGAGAAGGGGGTGCTTGCTCAGGTGTCATCCTCGTCACTTAACCGAGGTTTAAAATTACGAGGTCCATTGCCAATAGCCCTCGTGTTGCTTCTAGTGCGACGTTAATAAAAACTAAACTGAACAAAAACTCGATCCTTACATGTTTTGTGTTATTGAAAACAACAAAATATTAGATGAGTAAGCTAGGTTAGCACACCATGTTTTGAGCAAATATGCACCAAATCAGCAAAATTATTATCTTTTTCATAAAATATCTTTACCTCTAAATTTTTAATTCAAGCTCGTCAGATAAAACTTCCCATTGGTTACCATCTCACTTCCGTGAGCAACAATAGTTATTCGCAATTAGACTCCACAGCCTGGCATAATAATTGACTAAACAAATTGTCTTTAAATGGTCTTGATTTTACATAATTAATCATTTTAACACATTGTTCTAGTACTGTTTTCAAGTTTTGGTGGTAATTATTTAAATGAGTGTTTCCCGGTGCAAAATAATAATAAGAAGAGTGGCTAATTAATATATCTGTATTGGTTCCCTTACCTGAACTTCCTTTTCTAGATCCAATCGTAGTGCAAATGCAAATCACAAACTCCTCGAAATTTTAATTTTTTATATTAAACGAATTAATTTCATTGAAAATATGTTTTTCAGTTCAAAATCAAATTCAAATAATTCAGGACAAATCATAATCAAATAATTCACGACAACATAAAAATTAATTAATAGTCTTGTTTTCGTGAATGAATCGAACTAATGCAATTAATTGTGCTTCTTTCCGTACTATGAGTTGTTTCGTCGACTTGTAGAGTAAAATTTATATTTGCAACGGTCTTAGCAGAATTTGTATCAATGTTTCGGGACAAGTCTGCAATTCTGATTTGAATTGTATCCTTTAAAAAAGGCATTGTACAGATATTAATTTCTGCTGCTCACAAATCAATCTTTATACAATTTTACGACAAGCAGATAATATAATTTCTTCAGTCAATTATTAGGTTTTAATGTTATTATTTTAATATTATATAATTATTGGAGCAATTAATTCTACCGCTTCTCAAGAAGTTGCCTGGGGTCTTGAGACACGCTGAATTGCTTTTTCAAAAACCCTTACTTGCTTGGATCTTGTAGATAATAATTTTTGAAAAAGCTTTTGTTGCTACATGCGAAGGATTCTTAACGAGCAAGTGACGTTGGAGTTAGAATGGAACCAAAGCACTGTTCGATCATTCACAACCACATGCTACACTCTTGAAAACCATTTAGGCATTTTCCGTTGCAGAAGTAAATTCAAATTTTTTCTATTTACAAAGACCTTTACATTTTTTTGGCGGAAAAACATCTTATTTGTACTGAGCTTGTTAGTTTGATCGCAACATCAGTATTATCGTAGTTAAGCTTTATTTTTTTTATCCAGTTTAGAAAGTTCTTTAAAAAAAATAATTTTGTCAAAAAAATGATTAAAAATGACATATTGTATATTATTTTGCAATCCCTTTTAATAAAATTTGACAACACAATATTATGGTATTGCACATGCGAAAGCGAATATATAAGTATTAACTTAACCCTAAAAGCGGCAAGGTTCCACATACTTACCCAATCCATCTAAATTCCGTTAAAACTTGAAATCTGGGGCTTTTGTTTATTTTATAAATGCTGACAAATTCATACACTCAATCTGAATCCATAAGGCATGAAACTTATTATACTATTTTTATGTCTTGTTGTAGAAAGTGATTTAGGCAATGTGCACGACATTTTATCTAGTATTTTACACTTATAATCTAAATTTAAAGAACTTCAATAATCTCACAGCACGTTAAAGCGCCGTGGCACAGTGATTGAAAGTTACTGATATACATAATACACACACAAGAAGTAGTTTAAAGCTCCTATCTGCCATTAAAAGTTACCATTTTGATTTCGTGAATGTAATTGTATTCCTATGGAATTTCTACTTTCATCCTCAAACTTTACTTTTTTTTATTTATTTGAATGCAAAAAAGTGCACCCGAAAGAGCAAAATATAACGAAGATTTTTGAGGAATTACATTTCTCTCCCCTCCCCCCCAATTTTCAAAACATTTTTTTTTCTCTCTTTTAATGATTTGCTTGAGGGGTTTTCGATATTTAAAAAATATTCTAAAATGTTTCCGAAAATCGGGAAGAAAATGTATTTTGTACAGAAATCTTCAATATTTTTTGCTCTTTCGGATTTACTTTTTTGCAACCAAATAGATAAAATAGTAAAGATTTGAGGACGGTAGTCGAAATTCCATAGGATTAACAATACGTTCGCGAAATCAAAATGGACTGTAGACGGGAGTCTTAGGTAACTAAGATCAAGTAAGCTATTTACTAAATTTCTTTAAACGAATATTTAGAAATAAAAGTGTATCATTTGTGTTTTAACTTTTTCAGCTAACATATATGCCTATGGCCCTAGCCATTCCTCCTACAACATATCTTGTTCATTATCAAATAAGCATAATATATCAGTATTGGCTACATACAGAAGTAAGTTAAATGGCTTTTTTAATTAATATAAAATTACAGTTCGTCTAACTTTTTCTTTATTTTAAATAACGATAATAATTATCTTTCGCAGATCATAGGCAAACTTCCTGCTCCTATTGAATATGTGCTCAGTACGCCAAGTCATCACAGAGCTCACCATGGTGAGATAAATAAATTCATTTTCAGCTAATTTTTCGTATGTGCGGATGAAGATTACTGTGTGTGTGTGAAGTTTGCTTTATTTTAATTTACGTAGATTTTCATGTGAAGACATACCTATAATTAGTCTAAAACAATTAAATAATATTTTACAAATTGTTATTGATTATTAATTATTTATAATAATTATTGTTTACTTTATACAGTCAATGTTTTGAAAATATATACTTTTTATCTATAATTATTTTATCAAAGCATATTTTAAGTAAACAAATAATTTTGAGTTATTTATAACGAAAAAGCCAAACATATTGCATTTTTTTTATTTTTTGATCAAATAAACATATAATATAGTTTTATCTTTTAAAAAAATGGAAAGATGAAGATGAAAATTAGTACCATGTGTGTGTTTATAAAAGTAAGATACTTATCCTTTAGTATTTTTATTGACCGAATAATTTATAATTGTTTTAGAAAAGCAGCATATGTATTTTTTGCAGCATATATTGGAACATTAATACTACAGAAAAAATTCTTTCACCCTTACAGCTCTTGAGAATTTCTCAATCTTAGATTTCAAATGCTTTGAAATCGTTGCAAGAATATTAGTAATCATTTTGTAATTGTTTCAAATAATTAAATGTAATTTTCCTGTAATTATTATTTATAAAAGTTTAGACGCAGTTTTGGTTTTCTGTCGATTCATTTATTTCGAGGTATGAAAAGATTACCGAAAGAGGAAAGCAAATTTCCTGTTAATGAATTAATATGATCAGTTATTAACTTAACAAATAAATACATATAAATAAATAAAATAAAATAAAAACACTGATATAAGAATTTAATCATGTGTGATCATTAGCGTAGACTGAACTTTCTTTTGTACGGACCACATTTTTATTCATCACATCAAAGAAGGTAGACAGTATCTAAACAGTATTTCTAAAAAACAAAATAATTAATCTTAGGGGTCCTGATTTGGTGAACTTCTCTCTCTCCCATTTACGTAGGACCGGCTAGAACAAAAGCGGCTCATGCACAAAATTGGCTTGCAGATCTCTAAGATAAACTTCGTATAATAAAACAATTAATTTGACTTTGCCACTTATTACATAATTCAAATTGGTATTTAAAAGAGTACATAACATAATAATGCTATAAACAAAATTAAAGCATGAATAATATATTATACAATTCAATTATTTGTTGTACAGACGATATTTTTATGGATACATCAGCAAAATATAATGATAACCAGATGATTTGTGCAAAGTACCTTGTGAAAATTTTACAAAAGTCTTTTTATCTTGTGTATTTATAATATGTATGTTTCTAATTATATTATTCAGTAAATTTTGATTGACATTGATCTCTTAAATTCGACAGTTTTATTTATTTTTACTCCTTACGATGAAAACGTGCTTTATTCGATCTTCCATCACAACACAAACCCAACAAAGCACAGATTTTTCAATTTTCTTACCAGTCGCTATCTGTGAGAGTCATGATCGGCTGAAATAAAATTGACCTGAAAATTGACCGTCGATCCAACCTTGACTTGAACTAGTCGACGTGAAATGCCTAACTGCGTAATAATATTCAAATGCAGACATATATTCGCATTAAAACCAAAAAGAAATTTAAACCATTTTGATTTTCAAAATAAAGGGGCTTCATACTACGCTAGGCCTTCAGCTCGCGTACCATTCAAAACCCATTCTGACTTTTTCTACAACTCCACTTACATATGATGAAATAGTGATCAAAATGCCTTCACTAAAAGTTCATGAACACATTTTTCACACTTCTCATATTTATTAAATTGACAAAGTCATTTGTAATGGGACTCAAAGTGACAAAATTTCTACTTTTTGTTGTTCTACTGAAAATTCAGTGCGGATATTTTTAATATGAGTTGGAATTATTTATAAAGTCCTTTTGATAGATATTTATAAAGTCCTTTTGATAGATATTTATAAAGTCCTTTTGATAGATATTGAACCTTTTGATAGAATTTTTTTGTTATGTATTCAAATTGTTCCTTGTCATTTAAAATTAAAAATAATGTTTCCGAAAATTTTATCCGCCGCATTTAAACATAAAATTTTTAAAACATTGACTCGCATGTCTGAATTGAAACATTAATTGTGAAAGAAAAAGGTATTCAATTTTTGCCAGAGCAATTTCCAACTTAAAAAATTATCCAAATACATCTTTAGTAATGTATTTTAATGAAAAAATTGTCGAAACAGTTTAAACTTTTAGAAGATTGTTTTTACTGCGCAATTTAAAATGCAATTTGAAACTTTTGTGACTTTCAACCAAATTTTGAATAAAGGGAGTATTTTTCATTCAAAAAAATACATTTCGAGAAAAATTAATGTAATTAAAATGAACAGTCAAAGAAAAGAACTAAATCCATTAACAAAAATTGACACTATATGACTAAAAAGGATCCAATTTGATTACGGTTTTGTGTTAGTGTTCGATAGCTATTCACAAAAATGTTTTAATCAATTTTCTCATTATGCTTTCGCCATTATTTTTAATGTATTCTGCCCTACATAGGCGCATGGAGTCGTAGAACCAGTTATCGTTGTGTTAACTCATCCTATGCAGATTGCATGAATATCTTGCAAATTTTGTGGTAGTGGTGGAGTCTTAACAGAATGAACTATATCATCCCATAGGTTTTCTATGGGCATCAAGGCTATTCTTCTAGTCACGGCATGTGTCTATAGCTGCTAGGTAAGCTCTTAGAGTAGCAACGATATGAACACGAGTGTTGACTTGTTGAAGTAGAGGACTGGGATGAGTATTCTACAAAAGGAATGGCCACCAGCTTAAGAATCTCACTAACATACTTTTGGACCCTCAAAGTGTCTCTCATGAACATCGTACGAAATCATACCCATATCATTACACCCTGCTGTCTGGATGTGTGACAAATAGCAACAAATCGTCCATCATTTCGCTAACCGCTCTGCCTTCACACATAAGTTCGATTATAATTTTCACCATGATAAAAGCAAAACTCATCACTGAAGATGACCTACTGCTATTCCGCATGGCTCCATGCTGCTCTTTCCGGGCACCATTGCAGTATCTGGCAACGTTGCTGTTGTGTCAGGGATAATCTCTGTAACAGTGTGCGTGCAAGCAATCCAGAAGCATGCAGCTGTTTACTAAGGGTGCCGGCACGTACAAGATGATGCAGAGAGGGCATCGCTGTTTGCATAATGTCCGGAATTGTGGATATAATCCGTGTAGCTTTCCCTGAGCCAAATTATCTTGAGCAAAAACTTGTTCCCGATTCCGCTAAATAGCTCAAAATTGGAACATCTCCACCACTGAATAAAGCACAGTCTTTCGGAATGACCATCCACCTTCGTACGATGCCACCCTTCTTAAAAGCGCCCAACTATTCAAATGGCTGTTTTTTTTTTTTTTTTTTAAATTAAATTTAATTTTTTTTTCAAATGTATTCTTAACTTCAAAGCGATGAATTAAACCCAAACACACTAGTTGTAATCAAAATTATGAGTTTTGAGAGAACCTTTTAAGGGATACGTAGTCGTGCCTTTAGTCACTTGAATTTAGATTGCTGACATCATTGGAGCCAACACGGCTGACATTTGAATCATTTGCATATCTAACGGAGATGAAACAATTTCTTTGTTTGTATTTAAGTACCTTACTACCATTTGGGTACAACTTTTTTTTGACAATGCATGAACATCGAAAGTAATAATATAATTAATTTCATTTCTTTAAAAGACAGACATTATAATATATCTCTTAAAAGAAGAGGAATTAAGAGTTACAATTTTTAAGTACACATCAATTGTGAATATTAATTTCAAGAGACTTCATTAATTTTAACGAGATCAACTGCACATTAAAGAAAAAATACTTATGAATAACCACGCGGAGTAGGTAAAATTATAGAAAATAAGAACAAGATACTATTACCATTTTCCAAGACATATCGTAATTTCAAATTTAAAAAAAAAAATTTAAATAATTTTAATTTAGTTAATAAGTTAAGTTAATTATTTTAATTATGATTATTAATTAACATTCGATATTACAGCGAAATGTTTTATTGATGAATATTACAGGAAGAAATCGTCGATACATCGATAAGAATTTCGGTGGTTTTTTAATTATATGGGACCGAATATTTGGCACATTTGAAGCTGAAGACCCAGATGAAAAACCTTTGTACGGAATCACTACTCAAATGAAATCTTACAATCCACTTGTTATTCAGGTAGGTCATAATTAATTTCTCAGAAATTTGTAAAGAACAGGAGCATTATACAACCTGTTTTATTTTTATTTATTTGGCGATAAGGTGTTTATTGCCAAATATCGTGCACTTTAATAGATGTTTTTAAATATTGATTATTTGAATGGAAATCTATCGACTGTTCAGAATAATTCCTCTTAAGAGTTGCCAGAAGTAATGATATGATAAAGATATGCTAAGCCCCCACAAAAATATAAAAGTTATCGGATTTGGCGTCCGGGAATATAAGGTACTTGTTTCAGGTGAAAAATCAGCTTTTACAATAAATCTCTAATGAATTTTTTTTTTCTGATTAATACTGTAATTTCTGTGTGTATTGTTAACATTATTTATATTTTCTTTTCATTTCATTTAAATAATAATTTAGCATTACAGCATGAAATGCTCTAAAAACTTACAACAATTCGATCACAAATAAAAATCTTCCTTGATTAAGCAGCAATTGTAAAATAAGAAATATTTCGCTCATTAATTTTTTTTCTGGTTATTCTGAATGATTATTGAGTTAATTAAGTGGATTGTGTAATTCAAACAATTGTGTAGCAGACATTTACATTTACTTATTATTCAAAAGATGTACTTTGTGAAAGTGTTATTTTCTTTTGCTCCGAGAATTAAAAATATAAAATAAAAATAAACTAAAGTAAAAAATGAAATCAACTGAAAATTCAAAAATGTAATGTTACGCAGAGAAAAATAATTCCCCTCATATATATATATATATATATATATATATGTGAAGTCCGGGTATCCACAATGATGATACTTCCGTTCATACTAAGTTATTTATTCTTATTTACAGCGATTAATATG
>BMAW01075380.1:1105720-1185540 GCA_019974015.1 Nephila pilipes
TCTGGTGGTGAGACGTTCTAGGCGATAAGTCAAGTTCGATTCCCACAACCGGCTATCCTGACCCGGCTGTCGTCCTCGACAGGAATCTGAGAATCTGTATGTACCTGAAAAATAAACAAAACGAAAGCAAAGAAATTATACAAAAAAGGTAGTTTGCAGGTAATGGCTTAGAAATCCATTGCCCAAGGCTTCATATGATCGGCGGCAGTAGTGGTTCGCTGCGGTCCCTCATGATTTCCAATCTTCTCCACTTCGTATCTTTCATGGGGATGAGCAGTCTTTATTCTATACGGTCCATAAAATTTGGATCTCAGCTTGAGACCTCCACCAAACTGGGTTCTCTGTATGGCGATAATATCACCAACTTGATATTTCATTGGTTTCTTCCTTTTCTTATCGTAGATCCTCTTGTTTTTTATTTGTAAACCAACATTTTTTGTTTTATTTGGACGATAGTTATTTGCTGAAGGATTTATATCCGAACGTAGTTTGGAGTTTGTAATGCGCGTTGAATCTAATAAACAGTCCTTTGCTAATGATGATTTAATCTGTAACGAAAATAAAGCAAATTCATCTGTTTTATTCCGACTAGGATATTTCACACACTTTGCTGGTTCAATCGAACGCTGATCATTGTCCTTGAAACTGTTTTGGCGGCTCGTATTTTCATTTATGCTCTTTGAACCTTCCAAAAGCATAGCATAAATTGAAGGTGGTATTATACCATCCACATGCAAACGATCACTCAATGATGCTTTACTCCTCATTGTATTCGATGACCTTGGCAAAGAGAAATCAAAATACGCAACGTCAGCTTTTTCTCTTTCGCCGAAACACGAAATTAATGTGAGTTTACCAATCGAACGTTTATTTTGGAAGAAAGACTTTTTTAATGCAATGCATTGTGCACCGCTATCTTCTAAAACTCTTAATTTTTTACCATCTACTAAAATATCAACATATTTTAATTTATTTTGTGGGATATCAGTTAAAGCATTTGTTGAAATTCCTAACATTAAATTATCATCACTATTATCATTTTCTATCATATTAACATGGTCACTGGATTGATTAATTCTAGGGGTATTTTTAAATCTTTGAGGACAATTTTTGGCAAAATGAGATTTGTTACATATGAAACACTTAATATCGCGATTACCGGATACATATTTGTCATGGCCATTTATTGAAGGTTTTTCCGTTATTCTTCTTTGACCTTGATTAAATAAACGCCTGTTTTCGAATCCTATCGATAATTTGGAATTATAAGAAATCTCGCGGAGTGATTTGCCTTTCGACGCAAAATACAGATCACATTCTCGACCCATATCAAGGGGGTTTAACCATTTTTCATCTGCTCTTACACAAATATGTGCAGATGTTTCACTATCCAGGGATTGAAAAAGCTTATCTGACACGATCAAGTCACATAATGATTTAAACTCTGAAACTTCTCTTAATTTACAATAATATTCAAACATAGCCGAAAGTCTGGAAGAAAACTGAACATGCGACTCATTCGGAGATCTATGTGCGGAACGAAATGATTTAAGACATTCTTGTGGCGTTAGCTGATATTGTTTTAAGACCGTATCTTTTAATTTGTTGTAATCTCTCATTTCATCATCACTTATATAGATTAGAACATTATTGGCCCTATCTCCTAAAATATTAAGTAGAATTTCCGATTTTAGTTCTTCAGGAACACTTTTATGTATGAATGCTTTTTCTAGAGATTTAAAGAAAAGGTGAAAGTTTTCTGCTCTGGATGGAACGGGTGTCGCTAATATTTTCACAG
Source organism: Nephila pilipes (assembly GCA_019974015.1). NCBI lineage: Eukaryota > Metazoa > Arthropoda > Arachnida > Araneae > Nephilidae > Nephila > Nephila pilipes. Next base: position 1,107,519 of record BMAW01075380.1, read on the forward strand.
ATTTAATTAGATTTTCTAAATTTGGAGGTGATGACTCGACATGAGCACTGGCTGATTCATGTAAAGAAGAGTCATTTGGACTTAATTGTTTTAATTTCTCAAGTTCGATTTCTTTTTCTAACCTTAATAATTTTAATTTTTCCCGATCAGATTCATCATTAATAGCAGTTCGAGCTTTTCTATCATCAACCACTGATTTAATTAAATTTTTTACGAATTCTGGATCCGACTTGAAACAGTCACTATTTTCAATAATATTTTTTAAATCAACAATTTTTACATTTGATGGCACTTCTTCGTCCAATTCTTGCGCCACGAGGAGAAGATCCTCTTTTCTTGTTGACGCATACATTTTAGAAATTATATAAAAAGTATTTTCCTACCTGACCGGTTGCTGCTGACGGAAACAATTCCTTTTTCGAAATGAATGGTAAGGTGAAATCACAATACAGTTCCTTGTAATCACTTGAGACTTTCCACTGCCGAAATGTTCTTTTTTCAAAAGTTCCTTTCTAATTATTTTTTGCTTTTTTAAATCCTTAGAGAAAATTTTATCCGCACACACACAAAAACGGTCTGCACTAATCGCTGTTTATCCCGGCCGAGCTCCCACTTGTAAAGTCCGGGTGTTCACAATGATGATAATTCCGTTCATACTAAGTTATTTATTCTTATTTACAGCGATTAATATGTACAGACACTTGAATATAGTTAATTGAGAAAAGCGTAAGTAATGTTCATAATACAGATATATGAAGACAGTTCATTTCAGTCAGACGGTTGTGCTCCGTGCACTTATTTTGTAAAACAGTTTTACCAGTGATATGCCTTAGACACTCCGTGTGCCCACTCTCCCGTAAATGGCGTCTTCCCGCGCAAACGTCTTCTTTCCCCTAGCGGCATGTCGCCGAGACATTAGAAGCGCTCTCTGGTGGTGAGACGTTCTAGGCGATAAGTCAAGTTCGATTCCCACATATATATATATATATATATATATATATTATTTTGACTATTTATTTCCTAATAAATATTTTTTTATAATTCCGTAATGTAATCATATCCGCGTTAAAATAAATCCATATTCATTCTGTTTGTTTGAAAATTAATAAAATGCTCGAGAAAGTTATTTTTAAGATAAATTATTGTGTCCTTCTGTTTATTCATATTCTTTTCATTTACTAAAGAAAATCAACAGCTTGAAAAAACAAAAAAAATGTAGCTATGTAATTTTGTATACACCAAAAAAAAAAAAAAAAGCATGGATATTTAAAAGTAAACTCTACGAAATCCGGGACTCACAAATTCAAGATTAAGGTCAATTTCGTAATATTCTTTTTATAGACTAAAACAGTACCGAGAATTCTTTTTGTTCAATTTTTGTTCTTTGAAAACGAGAAGGAAACATTGTCTTCCTTTTCTAAAACCGCGCCCTTTTTTCTTAAAACTGTTTGGATAAACCTAATTACTGTCTCAGGTGATTCTTGCTCATCCGTGTAAAAAGAGGTCACTCGGGTTACGAAATACAAAAGAAAGAAAAAGAGTGACTAAAATGAGCACGTTTACTGTCCATTTCATCACTTACAAAGAGAAGCTCCCACTGGGAGGTTGTGATAGCTGTCTTTAAAAGCATTTCAGTAGAGCATTTATGTAATTTTAAATTGCATAAAAAAACTTAAATAATTTCAGCCAGTTTGTGAAATAATTTTGTTTAAATAGACTTTAAAAGCAGAACAAAAAAGAGGTAATCATGGGATACTTAGTGCCATTGAAATAACATACGAGGACATCAATGGAAGTTTTTAGTTTTTCTTTCTTATAAGAATGGAATATGTGCTATTTTTGTTCATATTTCAAAGAATTTTTCCCCCTCAAAATATAATCGAAAATAGGATTTATTTTAAACATGTATTTGTTTCATATACATTGTCTGTCATTGAGAATTTCATAAAATGTATCATAATTAGAAGCAGGACAGAATTTTAGGGGAATATTCGTATATACATTTTCTTTCATTAATTTCGTTTACAGTTTTCAAATTTTCTCATTTTTTAAATTGACTTTTGTTATAAAAATAACGAAACCTTACAGGTATATAAATTTAAGTACATAATATTTTACTTAGATTCAAAATACACTCTATAACAAACAAACAAAAAATGACGCACCAAGAAGGAGTTGCCCGATTGTAATGAAATTTCGTATGCAAAGACATTAGGATCGAAGATGCAAATGATTAAAATTTGGCGTCCAATGAATGAATAGCAGGAGCTATAGCGCATCGGAATTACTCACCCAGCAGGTGAATATAAGAAGCGATTCTCAATCTGATAGTCAAACTTTCTGTTGCATTACAATTTAGAATACCTTTCAACAACTGAAAAAATGACTTAACGCAGGATTCAAGCTCATTACGAGCAACTTTCAGAGTTTTAAAGAGGTCATATCAATGGTTGAAAGAGGCAGGTTGGATAAATCGGAGAATCGCTCGTCATAATGGATCGAAGCGATGTGGCGATTAGAAGATGCTGGCAAGAATGGGTAGCCAATGGCAGATTTCAGCGTCATGATGGTAGCGGTCATCTTTATCAACCATTAGACGTGCGACCCGCACACAAGTGTCCACCATGACCATTCATAGACGGCTGATAGAGCGAAATCTACGCTCGTACCGACCGCTACTCCACATGCCACTCACGCTTGCACATTGTCGAGCCAGATTACATTGGTGCTTGGCTCGATCAGGTTGGAATGATACTGACTGGGGTGATAGTGTTTAGCGACGAATCCCGCTTCCAACTGTGTCCTGACGATGATCGAAGATGTATCAGGAGAAGCACAGGGCAGCGTGCCGATCCTGTTTTCTCTATTTTACTCCGCACAGGCCCTCAACCAGGAGTTATGGTCTGGGGTACCATTTTCCTTGATAGCCGGACCTCTTTGGTCATCATTAGAGGCACACTTACAGCACAGAGGTACGTCGACGACATTCTGAGACTTGTTTTGCTAACATTCCTTTTACAGTACGCTGGCCTTATTTTTCAGCAAGTTAATACCAGACCACATACGGCACGTGTTGCTATGAACTGTCTTACAGCTTGTCAAACACTTCCTTGGCCAGTCAGATCTCTCTCCAATCGAGCATGTCTGGGATATGATGGGAAGGCGACTGCATCTACCAGGATGACCTAGCCCGACAATTGGAGCAAAATTGGGAAGAAATACCGCAGGGGACCATCAGGGTGCTTTGTGACTCTATTCCACGTGATCCAGGCTAGAGATGGGTCAATACCTTATTGAGCTCGTTACTTTTTAACGATGTAACTCTGAAATAAATCATTCAATTTTTCTGAAATTTTAATTATTTTCTATTCTGTGCATAATTTTCCTATCCGCCAATTTTTTTCTCCATCGGACAACTTCTTGGTGAATCGTTTTTTTATTATTATTTTTTTTTTTGTTATAGAATGTATATTTACATCAAGTTAAAAGGCTAAAAAAGAAACATAAAGTGTTTTCAATGAGCTTTCAAACATCTGCACCTTTTAAAGCATGTTTCTAGTATATCCCATTGATGCATTTTTATTTCTAGAGAATTTATATTCTACATTCTGTTATCACTCGTCTGAAGAAGGCTCTTTGTAAATGGAAAGTATGTAAAATGTTTGCTAACCCGAAACTCTAGTGAGAGAAAAACGTTCCAGTTAGGAGATCTCTATAAATCATCGAAGGTGATGCACATACTAAAAGTAAACTACACTGTTCACCGATGTTATGCTATAAAGTTATTTACAGATAAAATTGTTGTTTGTTATGCAAGGAGTACCTTTCTTTAAGAAGAAAGTTGAAGTGGCCAAAGTAGGACTACAAGTTGAGTAATAAGTGACAATAAAGTGATTACGTTATTAGTTAAGAGAATAGAATAAGAAAGGGGGGAAAGAAAGTTTATGAATCAGAAATGGAAGTAAAAGTAGTAAAAAGAAAATTGGTTAGAACAAAAAGTGTTTTTCTGATCTCTCTAATTGTATTGCTAAGATTAATTTGATTTTCACAATCACACAGAACTTCAAAGTAATAGACAAATGTCTTTATTTCTATGGGAGGAATTTAGCATACTTACAATATCGTGTTATATCTTAAAATTATCTCTCTCACTCCATTTCTCTTGTCTATTTTTTACTATATTTCATTTTTTTTTTTTTTCATGTTATACAGCATGAAAGAGATGACTGAAAAGCCTGAAAGAAATAGGAAAGTCATTAAAGAAATGAAGAAAGCGTGATAGAAAAATGAAAAAGATTCTAATTTCACACCTTTTGTTCAGTAGAAAATAGAGTATAAAGCCTGAACTTGCTGAAGCTGAAAAACAACATAACAATAGAAATGAACAAAAAAAAATGAAAATTTAATTATTAAATTATTTTTACAAGTACAACATCCACATACGATTTTTTATAATACATACTTTAGCAACGTATCATATCATCTGTCAATATAAATTATTCGTTTTTTCTCAATATTTCAATACGGCTAGATACGATATAGTAAAACTATCGAATGGCATTAACTATATTATCATTCGTTTTGTAATTTTATTACAATTTATTCACTAGATCAGCCGTCCATTCTCATTTTAGATATGAATAATCTGAAAACTTTTCGGGCCATATGATTGTCGAAAAAATAGGCACTAAATACATAATTTTTATTAGTAAGATAAACAATATTTGTTCCTATCATGGAACAATATCAAAGCAAATATAACAATGCCTTTTGCAAGGAACACCTCTATTTAAGGGACAATTCTGTTGGTTCTAATCCCTTTGAATAGTATATGTATTTACCTCTAATTAAGGGACACTTTTATATAAGGGTCAAATGTCTGGTCCGGTAGGTATCCCTTACTGGGAGGTATTGCTGTAATAGTAATTGGAGTCTGACCAGACATATTCTTCAGAATGTGGGTATTTGTCCATCCTCTTAAACTATTAACATTTGCTTCTTTTCCAATTAATTTTGCTTTGAGGGTTTATAGTAAAAATAAGCAATGCGTTCTCATCGGTTGAGGGCCTTTATTTTTATTCATTGCCATTATCAATGTAATATTTTTAATTTTGCCTTATATTTTATTGATATACAGATTTTTGCATGGAAGTAAAAAATTTAAATGGTTTTATTGCATTTCCTCCTCTATGTAATAATAACTTCGTTGTTTACTTGCACACACACATACACACATTTAAGGCGATTACTTTCATGATACGAGCATGGATTAAAACTTCAAAATATTTCTATTACTTCTCTCCTTGAACATCTGTGCCTTTTGAAAAAAAATATATGTGCTTGTTTTTACCTTCCTTAACGAAGAAATTTCTTGAGTTACTCACAATCAAGCCTAATAAAAGTTCATTCTTTTTTTAAGAATCGACTTTTAAATTTAGATAGTGTAGTTTTTAGTTTCGATTATCTGTTCTAATTAATTCATAATTGTAATATAACGAGAACTTTATGAATGCATAACATTTTTGTTAAATTTTTATTTCAGACCCAACCTTTCATAAAACTTTACAAAAGAATATGGGAATACGACAGTCTTAAGGATAGGTTATCCGTTATCTTCAAAGGTCCAGGATGGTCTCCAGGAAAACCATGGGTAGGAAACATAGAAGATATACCTCATGTAAGAAACTTTATTTCTCTGTTAAATTTTCTGATAAATGTTGAATTATATTTTAATTTCAAGACTGCTACAGATTCACCACAAATTATTTTAAATCTTTCTTAAATAAAGTTAAATTCACAAATTATAGAACAATTTGTTGTAGACAGTTTTCGTTAATTATATTTATTTCGTTCATCAGTGAAATAATATATTTATTCCCTGACGAAAATATTATATTTATTCTCTCAGCCCAGTTTCTCTTTTATTTTCATTTATCGTCGTCAAACCTGCTTTAAAACATTCTTGCTATTCTAGATTCAATAATTAAATGAAACATCCATAGAAAATAAATTAGGCCAGTGAGAAATACGAATATCTCAGTTGTCTTATGAATTGGAAATCGCAACTGACACAATAAATAAATAACAGCTTGAAAAGTATGGATGCTTTTCTTTTGATTCCTTAATTACTTTCAAAGCACTTAATTATAACCTTATGAATTTTGTCCCTCTTTTATCTCTCTCCAACACTATTATTTTTATGTTTAAGCTACGTGCCTTCTTCCCCCTTCCTTTGCATTTTGAAAAATTTGTCCCACCTAGATAAAGATGCTTGATTATTCAAATTATTTTTCCTTATTTCGATTCTTAGTTATAAAATACTACTTATAAACATTTAATTTTTATCGATTAAACTTACAAAATTCCCAATTAAGAGTGACAATTCTATTTGAAATCAGTTCCCACTGAACATTTTAGTAAATATTCTCTTTCCATTCAGAAATTTCGGAATGAAAAGATGCAGCTATTGGATCAACATTTGAACTCGGATTAAAATAAAAACATCGTTGTAAACAGATGAATTCAAAAACCCCTGAATAATGGACTCAATATTGTCTAATAGAGATCTCAAGATTGAAGTAATGTGCTACAAAATGTCACTGTTATATAGTCAATCAGGCTATTTATAAGTCGATCCTTTCACCGGAATATAACAGGTTACCCACCAAAATTTACTAACGTGTTTCTCTTTTAGTGTTATTTTTATTTTATATAATTTTCAAATTTGTTTTGGAATATAGCCTACTCCTGATATTCCCAAGTATGATCCTCAAATGCCTTTGTGGAGCAAGTATTATACAATCGTCCATTTCTTTTTCGTTGTGAATGCTTACTTTATGCTCGCTCTCAACATATCGGTAAGATGGTTATATTAAAACTTATTATTTTTTTAATCAGCCTTATGTATTCGTTTAATAGAAACTCTTTATTTATAATTGGAAATGATTTATAATTTTATGTATTTATACTTTAAATTTTCTTTTTGATACAAGAAACTAGAATGATAAATTCCAAAACGTTTCAATTTAATGATTTTGAATGCAAATTTAAATTCTCCTTTTTCAGATTTAAATTTTTTTAAATGAATTTATTCTAATATTAATTTAGGGAATACTTGTTTCGAATTAAAAAACAAAATTTTTAATAAAAGTATTTTTGTTCAGCAAAATCTTCATTGATGTTTTGATATGATCGAAACATTCAATTAGTCAGAAATTCAGAGATTAAAATATAAACTGTAATAACCAAAAATTTATCCATCAGTGGGTTAGAATTAAAATGTAACGAAAAATAATAATAATTAAAAGCAAGTATTCATGGAAGAAATTTGAAGTTAAGTCCTAAAACTTTTTTCTGAAAATATTCTTGAAAATTGTATTGAATACTTATGTATACAAAAATATTTTTATTTCAACTTATTTCACAAGCTCCTCAGATCTAACATGACTTTACATCCCTTTTTGAAAAAGATCAAATTGCTTTTTTTTTTCTCTATTTCGTAGTCCTCACTAACAGTTTTAGAACCAAATGTACCGTTTTCAGAAAGAGAACACCCCGATGTAATAACTTTTAAGAAAAGGCGCAAAAAATCAAAAGTGCTTAGAAATTCTCTTTCGTGGAAATTAATTCAAAGTATAATGCATGTATTGGTTGAAAAGATATTTAACAATTGTTAGTAAGATACAAAATTACTTGATGAATTTACATTACTTCGCAAACAGTGACAGAATGGAACACATGAATGTTTCCACTGCAAGTCGTTAGGTAAAATTGCTCTAACGCTTTCATATCAACAATTTGAATTAAGGATTCAAACGAACTTTCCCATACAGGGAGGCATCGTAAAATTTTAATTATTACGAAGAAATAACCGAGATATCAGGATAAAATTTATTTTGCATATAAATTCATCCCTTTGTATATGATGTCTTATATTACAGTTAGCAATGTTGGTTTGTTTGGTTCCAGGAAGCCACAAACTGAAGTAACCCACAGTATCGTAAAATTTTAATTATCCCGCGGCATCGTAGAGTTTTAATGATTGTTAATAAATAATAGAAAAAGAAATTTAATTTTTTTTTATTCTTAAGACTTACATATATATAGCATACATTCAGAGATACGCATTTTTTTCATCGTTTCTTGGCCTTTCGAAGGTCGTCATTGTAAAACCTCAGCAGATTTCGAATTTTATCTTCTCCTTAATGCTGTTTACTTCAAACTTCGGCTTCCTGAAAGCAAACATATCAACATTAACAGTTGTTTTTTACAACATTATGTATATTAAGATCAATTAATACGCAGAATAAATTTTATCCAGTTATCTCAGACATTTCTTAGAAATAAATAAAACTGTACGCTACCCCCCCTCATAATCATATTCAAGATGCTTTATGTCAGCCCGGAAGAGCGAAAAAACAGTTGAAAGTCTCAGCTGTTAAAGCAATATTAAAAAAGCAAATTTTCAAAATTCCTGCCAAGAGCTTCATTCTTCTTTTAAATCAACAAGAATATACTTAAACGGATTTTTTTATGTAAGCGTGCAAAAATAGATTATATTCACTTGCTTTTAAATTCCTGTTCTTTTTTAATAAAAAAAATAGGCATTTTTAGAAATGTGTTTTATGAAAAAAAATATGGATTTCTTTAATAAATGTAAACTGATGTCCAAAAGTTGAGTTTTATTTGTAAAATGAAAAAAAAAAAAAAGAAAAAAAAAACAAATATTGGTGAACTTTTCCGAAGTAACTTTTCTGGAGAATCATCTGTTGAAAGAGAAACTTTGTCTTTTTGTGAAACATTTCATTCGACGTCTTCCTGCACAAAACACCTGCTCACTTTCGAAACATGGATAATTCTCCCAAACCCTCTTCCCACACCTCTGAACCTGCTCATTTCGAGTTCAGGTGTACACCTAAGTGCTTGTCATCGGGAATGCCGGCTTCGTTCCCGCAAACGTCGCGCCATCTCCACGTTGATGTTTTCGTACGCTGATTAGACAGCTATGAACGTTCGGGTATCAAGATCACCCTCAATAACCCTACCTTTTCTTTTTCTTCCCCTTACATATTAACTATGGAATTTTATAAATTAAGAACTCAATATTAACGATGAGAAGGTATACCTTTTTTATTAGGGAAGGATTTCCGTAAGCTTACTCGCCTTCGATCGCATGTAATCCGGCTTCTCGTCATAAGTAGTTCAGACGGGTTTCGCGCAATTCATGTTCGAAGGAAAGTTGTTAATGATTAAATAGAACGAACGATGGCACAAAAACGGCAATTAGAAATTTTTAGGAAATGAAGAATCGTAGGAATGGTCAAATTACCCGGTCACAAACAGAAGCGGCTCGAATTCTGAAAGTGTCTCAATGTAATGTATGATCACAAGATTGCCGCCAAGGTTTCAAAATGCTGGAAATGTTATCCAACGACCATAATCAGTCGGCCAAGAGTCACAAACAATCGCCAGGACTGACAGCTGGAAACAATTGCGGGATATCAGGGCCAAAGAATTCAGCCGAAATAGGAGTGTACGAGTTTCCAGACAAACTGTTTACAGAAGACTCACTAAAATTGGTATCTATGCCAGATGACAAGGAGTTTGAATTCCTCTTTTAAACTAATTTGGCTTTTAAATTAATTAATTAAAGCTCTCTTTTAAACTTATTTGGAATATCAATACTTGAATTTGGGGAAGTGGGTCAATGTGAGGTTCAGTGACGAATTCCGTTTTAATCTGAGCACTGATTCTCATCGACTAATGTATGACGAGAGCTACTGAATTGCAAAAACATCACTGAAAGAAATCGTTTTCCGTCAAGGGAAATCAAGATGTGAATAGGCCTCATGCAGGACGGCTGAACAAACCTCCATATCTTGAGACAATGGGGGTCTATGACTACTAAAAGACATAGAGGTAAAGTTCTTCATCCTTATGTTCGCATGTTTCATGGTGCTGTCGTTCCTGACTTCCCATTTATGGATAACAACGAGCTTTGTCAAATAGTGCTAACTTGATCGGCAACTTCCTTGAAATGAAAAATACCCAACGTAATGTCGTAACTTGCTCTCTCACCCAATCCGAATTCTATCGAGATGTGGAGGGTGACAATTTGCAGCCCTTCCATGCCCACCAAGCTCCTCTCCAGAACTTCGTGAAGTTTGGATTTCTTTGATCACACTACTTATTCACAATGTTACAGCAAGTATTGGAAATAGTTTTGTAGTTTACTTGGTTGTCAAAGGTTACCACACACATTATTAAACTGAAACCTTTATTTCATTGAAATGTTAACTTCTCTTATGTCCAATTTTCTTATCAATTTTTTACTTGTATAGTAAAAGTTAGTATTGCCGTTCTGTCACAATGTTTTCTCGTTTAATAACCGTTTCACACTCATATATCACGTTTTCACCATTCCTACTTAGATTTTAGTATTCTTACAACTACCAATTACGCTTAATTTTTGGACGCATATTATATAATAATTAGTTAATGCCTCGCCTTAAAAAAATAAATGATCTCTTGATCAACTTAGGTTTAATCGGTCCTCGATTGAAAAAGTGTTTTCATTAGTCGCAAATCGTGACTTTTTGTCTCTAAATTCTTCTTTAATGTTAGCAAATGTTTCTTTCAAAAATGCACAAGGTGCATTTGTGTCCTGTGCATAAGTGTCCGGTTGGAATGATAAGTCTCAAAGTCCCGTCATTTTGTGAATTTGCCCCGATTTTAGAAAATATTTCCTATTGTTCGATAAAAGTAAATTTTTGCAGAATTATATCATTTTAATTAATTATGAATTCAGGCTTACATAGTTGCATATGAAATGGGAAATTTTACATGTCTTTTTCCAGTTTCTCGAATTAACATTAGCAAGATGTGTCTGTATTTCTCGGATTATGTCTAAATAGAAATAAGCCTTGTTCCCTATTATTATCAGAGTGCATGCGTATCATTTTTATATATGCCAGGATCCCCTTTTCTTACAGCATCGGTAGCCTTCGGGTTATGATAGCGAGATCGCTATCGGCGTTGTTTCAGTAGAGTTGTGAATTCGAGACCTGATACGGTTAAAGAACCGCTGTGTAGTGGAGCTGATGGACGTAACATCTGTCGAGGTTCGAGATCCTCCCGTTGGCGAGGTGTGAAAGTTTGGAGAGGAAGGTGCTAGCTTAGGTGTCCTCCTCGTCATTTGACCGAGGTTCAAACTTATAATTATCAATAGTCCTGTGTCGCTTCCAAAAGTGCTATGTTAATAAATATTCTATCAATCAACCCGCTGTTTTCACTAGTTCAGTATAAAAAAAAATCTGCGGTCTTAAAAATGTTGGTAGTTTAAAATAAAAATGAAAATTTAGATATTTAATTTAAAATTAAGAAATATATTCATATCATCTATAATTATAATCATTGTGTATTAAAGATTTTTCAGGAATTTTCATTCAATAAAATGCATTATGCATAAATTTTTTTATATCAAATTTTATCCTGGTTTAACAAAAAATGAATTAGAACAGTTCTATCCATGGGTAAACACGTGAGTGTTTGTACATGCTTTCGCATATTTAGTGTAAATATGTGAAGTTAATTTTAAAACAGTGATGTGTATGAAATTTTATATTTAAAATTTAAATATCAAGAAACTTACTATATTCTTTTAAACAATTAAATTCTGTGATATAAGTGTGATAAAAATTAAATTAGTTACGAATTTTTTTCTCGTTCTATACTTAAAACAACTTTCATTCAAAAAAAAATTTTAAGATCTCAAAAAAATAATATAAATTGTAAGAACATTTAAATATGTTAATCTTCCAAGATAAATTTATTCAAAGAGAAAATTTATTTTAAGTAATCAATTGAATTATACTCTTAAAAATTAGAGAAAAATCTTAAAACATCGAAATAAATTTACAATTTTGTTCCAGGAGATCTTCCACTTTTAAGTAAATTGCTCTAGATATAGAATACAAATAGTGAAAGTTTTCAAAATCATAACCATCAAAAGCAATTTCAGTATTTTAATTTGACTTGCATTTCTTGCCATCTGAAACAGAATTCATTAAATTTACTTTTTAATCTAAATCAGAATCGGTGAAAAAAAAAGTCAAAATGTATTTTAGAATATTTTAACATGTCGTGAAATGACACAAGAAAATGATTTTACTGATTTGTTTAATTGAAATGAAAGAAGATAAACCACATTAAAAATATAATTCAGAATATAGCAATAACGTAATCAAAGTAAAATAACACAATCTAAGAATCGTAATTATCTTAAAATGTATTTCAAAGAGAAAAAAAATGGTTTTTACAACAATTGCTTGAGTTATTTAGATTTTATTACTAAAAAAAGAAGTGATTAAAACAAAGTAAAACAGGAACGTTTTACCCGGAATGAGAATATTTTTCTAGAAGATAAATCTGGGCGTGGGAGCCTAGAGGTCTTTTTCACGAATTCACGACCGTTGTTGTATTCGTTGAATCATAGATTCAAGTCCTGATAACGCACTAATAACCCACCGTGTTGCAGAGCTGTTGCACGTTCAATTCCGTTGAGCTCCAAGTCTTCCCATTGGCATTGTATGGAAGTTTGGAGAAGGAGGTGTCAGAGCTCAGGTGTTGTCCTCGTCAGGTGCCGTCCGAGGATCAGAATTACGAGGTCAGTCTCCAATAGCGCTCGAGTTTCTTCTAAGCGTGACGTTAATAAACAAACGATCAATGGAAAATAAGTAATAAAAAAAAATTTCTTTTTTGTTAAAATATATTTCCAAACAACTTTAATTCTTTTTCTTCAAACAAAAAGAAAGAAACAGGCATTAACTTTCTATATCGCATAATGACATTGATAAAAAAATTTTCAATCCTTACAAATATGGATTTTTTTTCCCACTTTTCCAACAGATGGAAATTGATTTTAAAAGATCGGATATTTCCGGTAAAAAATCTAATTATTCGGGATTCAAAATTATATTTATAACTGGGTAATTTCTTTTTTTCATTCCATACTGAAAATTATCAAATACATCAATAATTAATAATCACTTTTTTTACGAAAATTTGTTTCCTTTTTCCCTTCCCTCTTTTCCCCGCCAAGTACAAAAATAAATAGTCCCTCTTCCCCTCATGCATTTCCGGTGAAAGTAACTGTACACCCCCAAAATAAAATTCCCTGAATTCGATCGATTTTTAAGTTGTTTACTCAAATCCATCTTCCTGGAATGTTTTGACGCATATGTTACGTAATACTGAACAGTGCCATCTGTTGATATAATTTGTAAATACATTTCGAAAATTCTGACGATTCATTTTTATAATTTGAACATCAAAATCACTATACTTTCATTTACCAGGCCTCAAAGAACGTATTAATAATCCCAGAAGAAAAACATTTAATAATCTATTGTAATAAACATATTTATAAATCATTGAGGATTTTGAATGGATGTATAGATGCATGACTTGTTGCGCAATCTTGCCCGGGTAAGCACACGTGGCAAATATCGATCGACAATTTTGAAATGTTCCTGTGGCTTTTATAACTGGAGGTGAAACGCATAATGTTCGGTTTTCTAATCATCTTATTAATTCTGATTTTCAGCTTAATTTATCGGCTCGTATGTAACGGCAGGGGGTCTTCCAAAATTTTGTAATTCCTAATCCTTTGAAGTTTAAATGTGAAGCGTATCCATGGCAATTTGGAATAAACTTAAAATATTTCTATTTTTTTTAATAAATTCATACTTCTCATTAAAATTGGAAACAAGAAAATACTCTCTCTCTATAATATTTTTTTTACTCTTTATCTGATCATTAATGCATGAAAAATGCTGATTATTTGGTAATTAAGATGTAGAATTTTATGAATTCGAAGTTAATTCGTGCTCGGGAGATTTGAAATTTTGAAATAAAAAATAAATTTTAAAAAACCCGAATTTCATCCAGTTATCTTTAAAAGAAAAAAGAAAAACTATTACTTAGAAGGTAGCGTAGCTTTCAGAACTCAGAACTTTTTATTATAAAATATTTTCAGAAATTATTAATATACTTACTATCCTTATAAAATTATAAGCACAAAAAATATATATTTATATTCTATAAACAACCATAATTCATGCCGATTACCGTAATATCCAATTAAAATGCCCTCTTTTGAGTCTAAGCTCTCTTCTTTTTTAAAATTAATTCGAATTTCCTTTCCATCCCTGAAAATATACCCGCTATCATAATATTCTCTTCATGCATTACTTCCACTTTTTACACGCCGTTGCAATAGCTGAATGGTTATGGTCGCAAGTTCGAGGTCTGTTTGTTTCGGTTCGAGTCCTTATTCCATAAAAGAACTGAAATTTAGAGGGCTTGATCTATCGGAATTCGATTCCTCACGTTGGTGTGGTGTGCAAGCAAGAAGAGTGAGGTGCAACTTCAAGTGTCATTCTCGTCACTTGATCGTAGTTTAAAATTCAAGGTCCATCGCCAATTGCTTTTGAATGCGACATTGATACAGAATTTCTCTCTTTATCGAGCTAGTTTGAATTCCAATTATTAATCTTTTTAACGGATAATTAATTCAGTTTCACGAGGTTGACTCGATTATATTTATAATAACAATTTCCAAAGCTAAATATATCTGTAATTTTAATTATAAGCCCCTTCTTAAATTTAAAGGACTTTCCAGTCCTAGAAAGGAGATATATATTATCTGAAATGACAATGATAATTTTTAAGGCTTCCATTTGCATTGATTAATGTCATCGTTTAAGCTAAACTGGTCGATCAATTAAAAATGTCTCTTACGAGTCTGGAGGAGTTTAGTTGTAGTCATTATACCAGACTTTCTTGAAAAAAATTTTACACAAGTATGCCCTTCAATAAATCTGGGCTTTAAAAATACAGATGAATATATATAATACTAGAGACATCATATTTTTATCATATACTTGTGCATTGAAATTCACCATATCAGTATAAGATTACTTTTGTTTATTAAAATCGGTTCTGAAATATGCTCGTAGGTGTGTGACTGCATTTTAAAAGAAAAAATTACTATGTGAATAAGCACATTGGTGCTCGTTTAAGTATATACATCTCTCTGTAAAGTAATATATACCGATTAATCTTGTTTAATATAATCTCACATCCTACGAAAAATAATTTCCGCTTGTCTGTAAAAAACACAAAATTGACTGAATGCTTTAAATGTAAACGGTTCTAAAAATCTCAAAGTGAAATATTTATTCATATTTCTTTGTATTCGTTTCGTTAATGACATTTATTCTGTTATTTATTTTACAGTTTTTGAAATTCGTATTCGGTTTGATATAAAGTAAAATGATTTACCGAACGATAATTCTATATATTGTCATTTTAATAGACATTTACTTTATTATTTAAGAAACAATTTATTATTGATTAATCAGTTACATCTTATGCAATTTTAATATAAAACGATATAATACTATTATTTTATTTTTCACTTTAGATTTTATCGAAAATTACGATCTGGACAGCAGCCTCTTTTATTTGTTATTCTAGTATTTCAATGGGCTTTGTATTAGATAATAGGTAATTATGAGTTTGTTTTTCTTTACCTTTATTATAAACTTTATTTTATTTTGTTTAATTTGTCTCTTAGCTGTATTTACAAACTTGAGAAGTGAGTAATTTAAATTATACGTCCAAAAAACATTTGATGAAATAAAAAAGAATCCACTTAAATTAATTTTTAGTCATTGGAACAATTCATAAAATTTTTCGATTTAATCAATGAAAAATGAAAGAATTTCTATTTTATTTTCAAAAATAAAGTTTAAAGTCTTTTAAACTGAAAACATGCCTTTGCTAAGTACTTAAATCCTCATTTTAGGTTAATTATAACTCATTAAAAGAGAAACCCAGTTTATATCGATTCTATAAGAGATATGTAAATTCATTAATTCTTTTATATACGATGAGCGAACCCTACTTGAGCCATCTTTTCCTCTTTTTTTTTTTCCTGGTTTTCATAATTGCTATTCAAATCCATTAATTGCATCATTAAACACGATTCATAATCAAACTGGTCGTTTATTCAATAAACATGCAAATATCTTCCAAATCGAAAGGTGCTCATAAATATGTATACTACTGTGTTAGAACTAATTAAAAGATATAAAAATGAAAAGAGAGTTTGCTGAAACTGTTTTAGAATAATCAAAGCTTACAACTTCAAATAAGTTTGTTTAACAGACGGAGTTTGTTCAAAGTTGAATGATTGGAGAAAAATTAAACTTTTTTTTTTAATTATCTGAGCCTCAAATTTTTTTTTAAGTATGCTTTTTTCGATGCGGGAGGCAAAGTAAGAAATAATTAAAAGGCAACAACCACTTTTAATAAAATGATTATTTGAATGTATTGATGTAAATACCATAATATTGCTTTTTATTTATTGAGATTTTTTTTCCATGACTGTGAACTTTTACTATAGTAAGTGATTATGACAAAAAGCGTTCCTTAAATTTTTTGAAATATATGCATTAATTCTAATTCTATTAGAAACAAACTATAGTTGAAACATGTTCGATATAATTTCTGCTTAATATAAAATTATTCAGAAGAGTTTAGTTCGTAAATTTCTATTTAGTTCTGGCTAAAAATGAAGAAAGCAACATGGAAGGAAATCATTCATGTTGATTTCACTCCACGAATAACTACGGCCATGCTTTTATGTTCAATCATTTGGTGAATTAACCTTTGGGAAACACAGAAAAGAAATGTATTTTTTTAAACAGCATCAAGCTCTAACTTTCACTTTCTTGTATTTTTAAAAGAATATTACATGAATTGCTGTCTGGATTTAAAAAAAAATGGTGATATCGCTCCTTTTTCTATATTCAGAGAAATTAGTTTAAAACATTTTTTTTTTAAAAAAAAAAAAAAAAAAAGATTTTACGATTCTTCATAGTAGTATTCATTATTCTGTCATAAAAAATTATAATAAGTTTTTATAAGCTTATAAAAATGCATCTATGATAAGACACAAGCTCTCAAAATAGAATATATCTGAATTTCAAAAATGATGGAAGTGCAAATTAATGCCCATAAAAACGACGAAGAAGAATCTTGGAAAATTCTTCTTATATCGTAAAACTTCCCGTGTGACTTTAAAATTGACATTCAAGTGATTACAGATTTAAATTTCTCTTGTTTAAGAAGGCACATCTAACCCTCTTTCCTTTCCTACCACTATATCAAAACAGTGGTACATGTTTAAAAAATTTTCAAGACTTTGATGCTTTTTATAATTTTATTTATCTTAATATATATTTTTCTATAGAAGTATAAGCTTAATTTTTTAATTATATAAGTCATGTATTATAAACTCACCATATATCATACAAAAAAAAGAATTGAATTTTAAAAAAAACCCTCAAGATTGAAATATACTCTTTATCTTATTAAAGTAATCTCGTTTTTTTTCATATGTGAGTAGATTAATGCTCTATTGGTAAATTTTAACACCTGAAACAAACAGGAACAATAAATTTTGAAATACTTATGAGATCTCAGACAATTTTAATAAATTTAAATCGAGATCTTTCAGAAAAATGTTAATAAAGAAAATGTAATTATTTAGGATTGCTTTAGTTGATGATGGTCACTAAATGATGAAGTTTAGATTTCCCTACATGAAATTGAATGCCTCTTAGCTACAGCTAACGAATATTTTATACAATTCAACACATTCAAATAATTTTTTTGTTCACTTTCACGTATACATAAGTTAAATAATGAAAGATTATGGTTTTAATTTTCACTTAATTTAAGCTTACGTATTTTAGATTATTTTACATAACATTGAAGTCTTAGGTTTTATATAATTTAAATATATTTCAGGTTTTACTCAAGCGTAAATTTTTTGGATTTGCATAACTGAAACATTTTAAATTTGTAATTAAAATATTTAAGATCCGCTGCGATTTATTAGAAGGAAAATTAGTTTTTATTCAATACCAACCAACCGTTTTTTATTATTTCAGCCAATATGGACCACATCTGGAAATCCTAAGATGTCTGATATATTTTTTGGTTGACAAAATAGTGATTTCAGAAGTCAGAAGATTTGGAATCGCTTCTGTTACTGTAATGTACGCCAACCGTACCTTGGGCATTTTGTCTCTTGCGTACTGGATAAGTCTCTACTTATTCTATAACCTCCGAAGAATCTACAAAGAAAAGAATCTGTGAGGAGACTTTAAAACAACTTCTTTCATATGGAACTATGATAGTTCTAAGTAATTTTCATTATCATAGGGTTACGAGTCATTATCATCTACCCACTCAATGTATTCCACAAGTTCTCTTGCACTGACATTATTATATCGTTTCTACATTCGCGTTGCCATTTTTATTAAGAGCAGAAATATTAAGGATTTTAGAATAACAAAATTAGAATAATTAATTGCAATCGAATATCATTAATATATCATTTACTTCCTTTAACATTCCACTTAATAGTTAAGATCCTAGTAGGTTTTTATGAAAATTCATGTTTTTTTTTTTTACTCCTTTTTATTCTTAACTTACAAATTTATGGTGATTTTATTAGGTCAGGATTTCGAACAGTTTTCAAAATGCAAACTAAAAATTATTCAAATAAACCTATTACCAAAATTTCTATTGTTTGATTATAGCTTTAAATTCGTAATGTATTCTTAATTTAATAATCTCAGAATTTGTGACTCATCACTACTGTCTTCAAAAAGAAATATGAATCTAAGATTTGACTGCACTTTGATTTTGCATGCAAAAGAACAGGAGATATGACTGATTAGATCCTATTCATCTATTATAAGAATCGGGATGCGTTAATGTGATAACTTTTAGAAACCTTCAAATTGGATTTATAGATTCTACGTGAGCTAATATACATTCCAGTTTCATTTATTTTCTTTACATTAAGTATTAGTGGTTTTTTCTCCCTTCTAATGAAATATCCGGTTACAAATCTTGTCAAGCCGACACTTTAGATGGCAATATACAAATCATGCACAAACATGACAACGATCGATGCAAAAAATCTGCATTTATTTATACTCTGCGATTTATACTCTGCGCCCTCCTAATTTAACAGTGCCTTTTTCTCTTTGTTTCGTGCACTTACCCACAGGGTGTAACAAACACGTGTTATCAAAAAAATATAATATTAATACGGATAGCCATAAGCTAAACTTGCGCAAACTTGCTTAATGCGGAAAAGTAAGCCAATAATATTTTGTTTACTTTTTACAATTTGGAATTAATTTAGTTGATCAGTTTCTAATCCGAAAATTTTTCTTTTCAATCTGATTATAAGCTAAGAACTTCTCCGAACTTGCAACAAAGTCATGTTTTTTTAAGACAATAAGGGAACTACAATTATATCATTTGTTAACTGTACTACAACGCACAATAAACAGAAATGTTCAATTTTAAACGTAAAAACTATTATCATTCGACCGGTGATCAGATAAACTATACTAATACCAATTCCAAAAAATGTTACCAAAATAATGCATGAAAAATAGCATCCTAATTTTAAATGAAGTAGGTCAGGAAGAGAAATTCCATTTCGTTAAGAATTGTCAGTGACTAAGCAACTTTAAATGTAGCAAAGGAATATTCCAGCAATAATTTGACTAATTTTGTGATACTTCTGGTTGCCTTTTACCCGATGAATGAAAAATCTAGAAGATAGCGAGAATATACCTTCAGTTTTTTTTAACAAAAAACAAACATGTTGCTTTTCGGAAATCTGATTTTAAATTAGTAAGATTAAACCAGTAATCTGTATAACCTAACTTAACTTCGAATGTAAAATACACGTAATTATATTTCAGAAATGCAATTTTTGATTATTTTTAAGCATAAGACATTTATCTGCCTTTTAAATTTGAGCTTCTTCCAAATAACTGATTACATCAATTATGAAAGTGTTTTTAATAGTGATATAGATTCTTAATAAAATTTGTGCTCTTAAAAATAGCGTGATAATGCATATTTTATAATGCAGTTTGTTGAAAATTTTTAATAAATATTTTCAAATGTTTTCATTACCGAATAAAACATTTATTTTTTTGTGATGTAGTTTTCTGTCTTGTTTTGATGCGTATATAAAAATGTGTATTATTAATCATAACGGAATAATTATTTCACCAGGATTATTAAAATGAACTTGATAAAATATTTGTGAAACAAATGACACATTGCAAGATTTCTGAATAAAATAATTCATTTATTTTAATTACGCTTTTTTCTGGAAATACATTTTGGAAAAGACACGAAAGTTTGGAAATATTTTGTCTATTATTTTAAGATATCAACGAATCTTAATCAATTGTTTAATATTTTTAGAATAATCAGTTATTATTAAAATGTTCCAAACAGTATTCAATTTGTAATGAAAACATTTAATGCACTCATATATCGTTTTTATACATCAAAAGGATTTTTTTTTCATGATTAAAGAATAAAATTTTATTTATTTTCTTTTTTCCTTTAAGAGAGAAACATTTTTTATTTCTATTTATAATATTTGTAATAGTTTTAAACTTTAAAAAGAATACTTTAATTTCTTTTAGTATATATTCATTCACTTCGCATACTAAAGGAAAAAAAAATCGTACTATATCTTTCTTAAGTTTCAATTAGAAAGAAGAGATGTAAATTCTTAACAATGATTTTTTAATTATTCAATTGAAATTTATCTGAGAATCGATATTTTTTCATAACCTTAAAAATGACAGAACCATTTTTGATACTAAACTGTTATGTTTGAGTATTTCAAAAAAGTGGAGAAATTTCAGAAAATGTAATAGCATAATCATTAAATTGATGTTTCATTTTCTTTTTAAATTTTTCTTATGTGCAATTTTGATTTTATTTAAAATAAAACGCATTTTATATAAATTATTAGCAATGTAAATTCTACTAATATTATGATTAATGAATAGAAACATCGTAAAAAAGATAATTAAATCATAAATATATTTTTTAGTTTTTACTGAAAGTGACTGGTCTTTTGTCTACCATGTTATTAAAAAGCATTCAAAATATTTTCAAATTACTTTCTCTGCATAAATTTCAAAAACAAAATATTAAAATCATATAAACACAAATTTCATTTTCTTTTCTTTCGTTATTTTTTTAAAAGTTTTTTTTTTCTGTGTCTATCTCACATAATTTTTTCAGTCGAATAAAAATGTTACAATGACAAGAGAAAATAAAAAATAATAATTCTAATTGTTATAACTTTTTCTTTGTAACATATTAAATGTAATATATTACCATTGATGTCCTTCATATTGATGCAGAGATCGTACACGGATCATTAAATGCATTCAGTAATTTCTTGTCTTACAGTGATCTGTGATTCTCACTGCTACAATTCTGGGTCATTTCCCTCTTAATCTCATAGGAATTTCTGGGGACTTTCTTGAAGTTTGGTGGGCAGGCATGAACATTAATATTCGAACACTTCAACACTTGTTCTGAACTATTTCTTTATTTTTATCCCTTACTGAGTGTCTCTCTTTTATCGTAACATAATGAAATTGTTCCGGGAAACTATCCCTTTTCATCCTACATTCTAAATAATCATGTTTTCAACCGGCCTGATCATTGCATTTATTTCCTATGTCCAGGTGACTATGTACAAATCCATAATAATCAGATGTGACTAGAAATAGTTATCCAAATGTAGGCTTACATATTATTACCGCCAATGTGTAGCACGTTAAATCTAGAATTTAGTTATTGATCTTAAAACGCCTCATCAATCGTAGATAAGACATTGCATGACTTCTCACTAGCAACTACAATTTCAAAGAATGAGATGAATGAACTTCAAATAGAAGTTAAAATTTAATTTATGTAAGAGGAAGTCGGATGAATACCTATGGAAGTTCTTCACAAAGCAATTTTTTTTTCGCAAATTTTAGATGTATAAATATCAGCCCCTCGACTTTATCGATAAATAATAGCAAAACCCTTTCAAAATATTAATAAGCCATACTCATGCATCTAAGTACTAAAATTCAGATTTTTACATTAACTCTAATTAGGAATACTATTCCTAATAAAGAATAACTCATAAAAAAAATACTGTTCATAAAATATATATATACTATTCATTATAAGATTTAACCTTTTTAGTTTTTTAAATTATATTGAGACATCTTATCTGAAGACATGCGATGAACCTCGTAAATTTGATTGGAGTTAAGTGACAAGGATGTTACTGAAACTTCCAAACTTTTAACGCAACACCGTAAGCAATGCTTAGGATTTATATATTTAATATGTCTCACTATTCTACACAATGGTACTAAATCAGGTGTTATTTTGGCACGTGATTATAAGTCAAAATCATGTGGTCCGTCGGCGGTATAGTAAATTCAAACTAAACTAGTGCAACTAAATTCAAACCAACCTACATCCACAAGATGGTCGTTTAAGGACCCAGAACATAAATCCGCAACTAAACTCGACCATCATTGATTATGAAACCTACATCAAACTTTGATATGAAGGCTCCCTGAAATTAATAGTTATGACCAACTTTAATTGATTTTGCGCAATTATTGCTAATAATTTTATAATGAGTGATTAATAACTTTCGAAACAGAAAAGAAAACACAACAAACGTCTGCACGAGTCAAGCAGATTAAATGGTAATCTAAATGACTAAAAACTTATGGAATAGTATGCATAGAAAATTTTGAAATTTTTTTAATCTAACACATATATATAAAATACATCTTAAAACTCCCATTGTATTAATATGATAAGTACTTCTTTAAATTGAATAACAAAATTATTAGTGAGACATTCGTCTAATTTAACGTGAATAATGAGCCTCTTTTATTGGCATATTAGATCCCCAAAAAGGGGAGGTCTTATACATTAATAGTATTACAGATATTAATAAAGTACTCAATTCTTCGAAACCTAAGTCTGCCCAACTCGCTACACCGCAAATCTCGGGCCGAGATTCAATGGCCATGCATCAGACGAAAGTGAAGAGCAATTTAAAAGCTCCTACGATGAATAAAAATGTCTATATTTTAATATCTTAAAATAAAAAATATTTCAGATAAAAAATTTCTCAAATTTGTTACTCAAAAAATGCGGGTTTCCTTTTTCATGTTAAAATGAAACATCTTTGTTTTCTTGAAATCTGTTTATAGATTCTCGATTGATTGATTGTTTATTAGCGTCGCACTTGGAAACAACATGAGAGCTATTGGTGATGGACCTCGTTATATTGAGCCTCGATCAAATGATGAGGGCGACGTCCGAGCTGTCACCTCTTCTCCAAACTTCTACATCACGCTAACGGGAGGATTTGAAACCTCGGCATATTTAACGTACATTAACGCCCCTACAGCAGAAAGCGCTCCAGCTTTTAATGACAGCAGGATTTAGATTCTTAAAATATATGCAAAAAGGAAAATAGCTAATATTTCAAGCTAATTTTTATTGCATAACAAATAAGAAAGCATTTTCAAACATAGGTATTTGCAGCTGCAATTGGAAAAACAAAATATTTACTATTATACACGTTACCAATAATAATTTGGCATGATGCGCGTTTCTCAAGATGCATGGATCGACAGCTGCCTGACTTCAATAAATCAGATCAGAGTTTTTCGTTTATCGTCTATTCTGCTTTGACGACACAGAGGTAAATCAGAATATATAAATGTAAAAATTGCAAATAGTGTCAGGATTTCTATCAAACCACAAAACTTATCCCTCAAATCTTTTAAAAATCAATTAGTTAATAAATGTCAATAGCAATTCTTTTATTTTAATATGGGTCAAATATTTTCCAAAAATTCAAATTATATTTCTTAAAAACCTGAAAACTTAAAACCTCTCTCGATTTATTGTGGTTTCAGTAACCCTTCTTTCTTATGAGATCTTTATATGAATAAACGATCAGGAATATTGAAAATAGTGCATTAAGAAGAAACGAGCTACAATCGCGAAACTTAGCAAAGTAGTTGAACGATGTCCGAAATGAAAATGATCCAAGTTTGATGCCAATGCAATACTCTCCAGTAGCCACATACTTTCCAACGTTTGACCACATACTCTCCGGAAACCAGAAAGTGGGTCCTATATAAACCGACGCATAATGGAAGATTCATTCCGAATCTAGGAGGTCTTTAGTAAGCGATGAAAATCAGGTAGATGTGTGAGGCCTTTCGTACAACTGAGAGGGATCTGATTATCGGCATGAAAACTGCAGGCTGGTAGACGCAATGTGTTGCTCGCCAAGTCGATCGTTCGGAGTGTGCCGTCAGAACATGTTGGGAGCAGTGAACACGAGATGGTATTCACGTGCGATGACCTTGTCTGGATCGACCAGGAAGACAACGAGACAAGAGGATCAAAAGATAGTGCGGCAACCATTTGTGAATTCCACAGTGATTCGTTCCCCTATACGATCAAATGTAGAGCTATCAGTCGTTCCACAAGCTATTTCCTGACGCCCTGTGAAAGCGAATCTGCAATACAAGCGCCCTTTTCGTGTACTGTCTTTAACACCGAAACATCGATGACTTCATCTACAGTGGTACCAATCCAGAGCGACGAGGAATGCCCCAGATTGACAAAACGGAGTGTTTACTAATGGATCTCGGTTCATTTTGGGGTCAAATATAACCACTAACGGGTGTGCAGGCGCCCTGGTGAACGGTAAAATTTTATGCACGCTATCGCGAGACACATTATCGCACAATAGGCGTAATGGTCGGGGGGGGGCATAGCTTATGCTACCCGATGCACTCTAATTGTGGTACTTGGAACCTTAATGACCAAGCTTTTTGTTGATGATATTCTTCGACCCTAAGTGGGACCTTTCCTTAAGGTCTTCCAGAGGCGATTTTTCAGCAAGTAATGCTCGTCTACATACAGCTAGAGTAGATTAAGACTTTCTGTCATGTTCAGACTCTTTTATGGCCGACCAGCTCCCCGGACACCCCCTTTAGAGCATTTGTGGGACCAACTGAAACACCAGATGCCGCCGTGTTACTCATTTCATGATTTGAATGTGACTGTTCAAGATTTGGGGACCCATCAGTCTCAGGACAACATCCGGCGTTTAATCAACTCAATGCTGGACTGTGTGGAGACATGTAATGTAGCAAAGACGGTCCGATACGCTATTGAAGCCGCACTGTATTTGTCTAACTATTCACACTATATTTGATGAAGTGTCTTGATTTTGGGATCAAGTAAATATCTTATCTGTATCATTATATGTATTAAATTTCATTTCAATCCGAAACTCATTTCTTGGTGAGCTGTTTTCCTTGTCCCTGAGTATCATATCGAAAGTTGTAGTACATTCATGTACATTACTGACTCACTTCTGGCGTGTACATACCATCTTATTAGCCACCCAAGGGGTTATTGATTTAGTTGGATCTCTTTTTGCGTACCAGATCACTTTTCAATTTTTTATTGTTTGTTTCAATTTTAATTATATTTAGCTTAAATATATTCAATTTATAATTTATAGCTTTAATTTCAATTACATGTAACTGATATAATATTCAATTTAATAATTTATCGTTTGCTTCAATTTTAAGATGGAATAAGTTTACTATTGTCCATTTCTCGATGTTTCATCGTTTACGTTAATTCTTATATTTAATTGAGTAATTTAATAACAATTATAAAAAAAGCGCACCTTAAATGGCTAAATCTATTCTTTGCAAAACTCTGCATAGGACTTTTTATATTTTTAAAATTCATTTAGATTTGTGATAAAACAAAAACGAAGCATTGGTTAATTGTTAGCTTTTCTCTACTGTGAAAGGTCTTTTTAATCGCTGACTAATTTTAGGTCAAAGTTCCATATCTTAAAACACAGGGATCATTGTTTGTACAATAATCCTCCTAAAATAGTCATTCAAGATTACACACTAAAAATCATAAGGCTAATTTTATTTTATTTTTCAGTGATTTTTTTTTTTTTCTTTTATTAGCTATCTGTGTTAGACAATTCACGAAACTCGTGAAAATGTTCTTGGCCGCAATAGTCTATCATTGATTGTCTCAATTCTTCTGGATTCCTTAAAAGTTAAAATGTCTATGTCTGAAACTGAATTAAAATGTCTTACAAAAAAGTAATAAAAATAGAAATCCTGTAACATTATTCACTGACAGGATACATTCTAATCCCGTTATAGTAAACCTCTGCGAACCCAATAAAAATTTCACTATTACTGAAGGTTCTTTTTATTCAATTTTGGGTGAAAACAATTATATATTTTTTTCTTTGGTTGAATTTCCGTTTTCATTTGGGATTTCTGCTTATTTTGATTTTATACCATCATGTTATATTACAATTCTCTGACGTGTGATGGGTTGGATACATAATACTAGTATAAACTCCCTTCATTAATCCCAAATCTGAGATAGTTTGGAATTACTTTATCTTCACTTTTGAATTTAATTTCTAATTTCTTTTCTCTAGAGATATGTTTTGTAGATTATATTGTACTCTGTTGTATTTTTTTAAAAAAATTCTTGGCTTTATTTTTTAATTTTTACATGTTTAATATGTAGTCTTGATTATTATGCAATATTATATTTTCAGTAATTATATGACTTCTTTACATTATAATTTTGTACATTTAAATTATAGGCAATTACAGATAACCTAAATTTAAATTTAATGTTTTGTATTTTGCTTGTATTCTTCACTGTGACATATTCAATTTTTAAAAACAAACGATTGTGATACTTTTTTTAAGATATTATGTGTCCAACTTATAAAGGCAGACGATTTAATTTAATGTGATACTTTTTTTAAGATTTATCTGTTCGACTTTTAAAGGCAGACGATTTAATCTAATTTGATACTTTATTTAAGACATTACTTATTCTACTTTTAAAAGCAGACGATTTAAATTTAAAGTGATACCTTTTTCAATATTCTTTATTAAGATATATTTTTTTGGCAACATCAAATCATAGTTTTGATTTTAGATAATTTACTGGCAACGGATATAAAATTTAGTATTGAGTTTGGTTCCAAGAGGTAAAGACGAACGTTGATAAATGGTGCTTGTGTAAAATTGTGTCTTGAATTTATGTTTGAAAAGATGTGCGCAAATAAATGTGATGTCCTGAAAACAAGTCATCTTTATTGATAGTCTTCAATACAGTACATCATATATGGTTTTTATGATATTTGCGATTTAATAGTTTTAATATTTATTAATTTGAACTTTGTTTCCTCTATTAAGTATAATTTGTAATTTATTATGAATTTAAATACATGCTAAAAATTATATTATTGGTAAAAAAAAAGACGAATTCCGTCATTTTAGCAATGACGACTGAACACAGTAAAATTATAGCAAGCAGTTAAAACATTTGTATGAAGTGATATTTGAAAGTCCGGCCTTCTCATGATGGCCAGTAACTGTAATACCATGAAGAAGTTGATTTATCATTCCATATCAATATAGTTTCTAAAGTATCTACCGTAGCTGGATGAAGTTCTAAGAAAACAAGTACCAATTCATATCATTGGATCTACCTGGACGGGCATAACTGTTTCAGTTGTGTAACGGATGTTTCGGGTTCCAAATCGTCTACGGCTTTTTACTAGTATAACTTACTGTTTCAGGTATTACAAAAATTTATACGTGCTCCCAATTGAAACAAAGCAATTTTGGATAATTTGATATTTCCCAAGCGTCAGAGATAGCTATTTAGGTATTACGCTTGCCCGGGAGTTAAGAAAATTAATAAGTGTGAGATAAAATAATTTAGTACATGGAGGTTCACGAGCAATAACTGAATAAGATTTATTAAAAAAATAAAATTAATGAAAATCTTATGAAGTCAGGTTTAATTGACTTAATTAAAAAAAATTTAAGATTGAATAATTAAAAATTTAATTTATAAAATTTGAGTTTTCAGGTGATCAAAGGATGATTTAGTTTTCGTTGGAAAGTATTATTTTGTATAATCTTGCATTTAAAGAAATGAGGTAATTTAAGTTTCGTGAAATTTTTTTTTAATGTAGATGAATTTATAAATGAAGACATTTAATTAAATGGTTATTAAATTTAGAGGTCGCGTTGGTAGAAATATTCTGCTTATACGTCCAGTCTGGTAGGTTCGAAAGATCTGAAGCTTCTCTCGTGTTGTCGAGAGAGTGAATTCCTGTTGTCGATGAAGATGGCTGTTACATATCATGGGAGGGATTTTGTTCCTGTGATTTTTGCGTAGAGATTTAAGAAATTGTAATTTAAAGTAAGGAGGATTAATCGAGTAAAATTTCACGAGGCCTATGGATTTGTTGATTTTTTCTGAGTGGGATGTATTTTTCAATAGCATGGATTGTTCTGTTGGTGGAGATGTCGATATTTTGGAAGAAATTTCTCGATAGTTTCTTGATAAAGGTTTTGAAGGAGGAGTATTTTATTGATCTGATATTTGCATTTCGCATATATAATCTGGCTTTTACTATTGTACGTAGGGCTACTGTTTGGGATTTTTCTAAAATATCAAGGGCTGTATCTGCACGATGAACCAGACTGGACAGGCATAAGTCAGGATAGGTCTAATTATCAGAGTATAGATAAACAGTTTATTACGTCTACTTAATGTAGACGTAATAAACTGTTATCTATAACATGCGAGATAAGGGGAAACATCGTGTACTATAGATTTATATATATATATATATATATATATATATATATATATATATATTTAATTTGTGTAATATGTTGTTTAAAAGTGAGTTTTTTATCCAACGTTACTCCAAGGTATTTTGTGGACCAGGACCAAGGGTATTAGTGCCAGATAGATATCTGGCTATATCTTGTTAGTGTGTACGCCACTGTCCCATTTCTCCAGTTTTAGTCCGCAATCGGTAAGACTCCTTTATTCTCTGTGCGCATTTGTTTCTGCGAGTGAAGAAGCGCATGAAAGGACACCAATTTTACGACGTAGAAGAGGCCATTACAGCAGACAAACATCAGAAATATTTCAAACAGTGGAATTGCCCCATTTAGACAAACGGTCTAAATGTACTCTGAAGGTATTTAATTTTCTTAAAAAAAAAAAAAAATCCTTTTTTTTTTTTTTAAGGAAGCCTCGTTTGCATATAATTTATAACATATACAAAATTTTCCTTTTCGATTTTTCGAAGAAAAATTTATTTCTCTTGAATGTATTATATACAGTTAAATTAATTTATACAAGTTTGTGAGATGGATGAATATTGACGATTGATGGATATTTCATCAAATGGGAGAAAGATATATCATTTTTTATTCCCCCCCCAATCCTTCTTTTTTTTTAATTTTATTTTGGTTTGAGGAGTCTCCCAGATTGGTTACACGATTCGTTACACGAAAATTTCTAACACAGCAGTTGAGATCAATATGATGACTGGTCAATGATCTTTTTCTCGAATATATAGATATGTTTTTGGAAGTAAAAAACATCATTTTCTTTGCTGACATGTTTTTCACTCCAGAATGGTTCCTTCATAAAATTACGATGAAGGAATGTCTCAAAACATGTTCAAATAAAATATATCTTGCGAGGAAATCAGTAAAAGGAAAGCGGCGGTAATTATATCTAGATGTTATTAAAAACTTTAAGCAATTGGTCTACAGAAACATGACTGGAAATTATAAAACCGCAAAAATGTAACACAACTTGTTTTTAAAAGAAAAATCTTCAAACATCTAATTAATATAATCTTCCAGTCCACAATCGAACTTTTGCATGATATTTCTATATTCTATCACATTGTGAACTTCATACAAATGAGAAAAAAAATTAAAGATACAAAAGTAAGAATCTTCTTTAAGAATTTACTTTGGAGAAGATAGAAAAAACTGTAGAAACATTCCCTTACAAATAAAATTTATGTTATAAAAACACAAAATCTTAACTTCTGCTTAATATATATTGTACCAAAAAATTACATTTTTTGTAATATGTATATTACCGAATAAGAGAATCTTCGTCTCCCTTTAAAATATTTCTACTGAACATTTAAAATTTATTTCTATTTTATTTAATATAATATACTAGTAGTTAAAATTTTACATAAAGATTCTGAAAAGATAAGAAACAGAAATTTATCGACGACGTAAATTATGTTTTAATCAACGACAACCAAAAAAAATCGTACTTTACAAAATAATGAGTATTTGAATAACCACGATGGAAAGCTAATAAGAATTTGAATTTTTTTTTTCCTTATTCAGAATAAGGTATTGAAAGTTTTAGTAACAGTTGAATTGATATATCATAATTGTACTTCAATATTCATGTATGGATATTAATGGAATTTTCTGATTAAGAATATAGATAACATTTCTTCTTCAATAAGCTTAAAACCAATTAGTAAGTTGTTTTTGTTAGACCTTTCTCACCGAAAAAAAAATGAAATTCTTTTTTTAGTTTATTAAAAATGCTACTATATGTTATTTTTATTCAGAATTTAATAGATCAAAACTTTTAAAATTCAATCAGGACATTTGTTTGGATTTATACTTGCTCTGATAAAAATAAGCTCGACAACTGTTACACTACTTTGAATCATGTTATATTCGTATTATGTAAAAAAAAAAAAAAAACATTCGTTCTTTAGTCAAAGTTTATTGTTACAGTTATGAATAGTTAATCTATTATTAATTTTATGCTACACGTATTAGTGTTTAAATGTGGTTAAAGTAAATGTCATAATACTCATGTAATGCCTTTTTTTTTTTTTCGATTAATTATTTACCACCAGTAAGCGACGCCAACGGCATTGTCATTCGCTAATTTTCTCGTCACATTTTGTAATCCCTTCCGGTATTAAAACTTTGCCATTCTCATCAGTTAAATAAAACTTTTGATTTTCTTCTTAACACAAATATAAAATTTATTGTAATGATAAAAATTTATGAGCCAAAAGAATTTTTTTTTATTTGTTACTAAAAGGGTAAGGATAAAATTCTTTAAAAACATTTTTTCCACTAAGTGAAATTTAATATTAGTCTGATATTGATGATGAATTTTTTTTTTTTTTTTTTAAGAATATAACCTTTTGCACGGTCGAATTTTAAATAGGGGTGGTTATAAATCTTCTTCAATAGCCCAGATCTCATACTTATTTTTTTTTTGTACAAAAAAACAGTTGTTGAAAATTTTACATCATCATTTCAATTCTGAAAGAATTGCTTATGGATATCATGCAGAAATTATTTCTTTCACCAAAGCGCACTAAAAAGAAGAAATGGATATCAAAATAGAACATTATTCTTATCCTGTCAACTATTTAAAGTTATGTTTACTAATGATATCCTTCAATCAATGTATAGATTCAGGTTTGAAACGTAGAAAAAATTTTAAAGCGTTGTTATGTATTATTTTTTACTGATGAGTCATCTGTTTCAATGTACAGAATGTTGTTGCTGGTATAAATAAACATAAATTACTTTTATTTCCATTAAGAACGTTAGCAATGATTCTTTCTGCTCCGTTGTTGCGAAATCAGCAGTTCTGAGATTTCATGCTACATCCGATTTACGTTAGAAATTATTCCTCATTTATTTATCATAATGCATTCAGCTAATGAGGTTTCAATTTTCAGATGTGTATTCAATATGTTTTAGACTCTTTCGAAAATAGTTTCATTTGTGGCTTTTGTGAAATTTCACGTCTCACTTATTGAAAATCGATGCATCGACTATTAATATTATCGACTCATTTCATTCTGTACTGGGAAACATACGCCTCTTTATGAAAATCATCAGTGTCAGACGTATTCGTATCGCTATTGAAACAACAAAATGTAAGGAAATTTAATTTTTCTGTCTTCTGTAAAATAATTGGCTTTTGTGTTTGTGATAGTAATTTTTACTCATTTTCAGATTTAAAATACAGCTAGAAAAAAATTGTATCGATTCCGTGAGTATATATTTCTATTCTATTATTTTAATACCAAGCGAAAATGAAGTTTTTTTTCATTGAAATGATTCAATATTTAAAAAAAAATGCTATATGGATATTATGATCTTCTCTTGTATTTATGCTCTTATATCTGCGATAATATGAATATCTATAAATATATTTTAAAAACCGAATAAAATGTGAGTCAAAATAATTTTTTCAATTCCCCTCTCTCAGAACGTAAGCTATGTTCATTAATTTTTGTAACCTTAATCGTGTTCACCAATCATCAAAATTTCGTTTTTTCTAACTATTCAATGAGTACATAGATCAGCCGAATTAATATGGGAGTTCTGCTTATAAAAGTTTTTTTTTTTTTGTAGTGCGAAAAATAGAAATCTTAGAATTTCCTTCCAGAAATCAGTGGTAAATAAACCCGAAAAGTATTAGAATAATGTCTTATTTGCAGGTGAATGCAAATAAAGATGAATGTGCCCTTGTGTGGAAATATATATCAGCATCACGATATGGTAAATTTGGTATTTATTGATGGTTTAATGAATTGTGCTCTTTATTAAATATTTCAAGGAACAATTTAAAATTATAAGCCCAAACTTTGGGTTTTTGAAACGATTTTGTCTGGAAAAAACAACTCGGCTCTAAACTTTCATCTCTATAAATTTTCATAAGTTCTGAAAACACCATTTCAGTAATTTGATTTAAACCCTACTGAAAGTATTCGGAAATAACTGGAGGTTAGAATTAGAAAACGCGACAGTGAAGGAAAAAATGAGTTGAAAACTCATCACCGAATTACAGAGAAACATCGTTGCATAAATTACAAAAAGAAGAGGTGAAATCTAACCCAGACACTTAAAAGCTGAGGTGGATGCTAAAATATACTAAGAGGTAACTTGATTTTACAATATTTACTATATGTAAATATTTTTAAAGTGTGCGAATTTTTTTGACACACACACACACATATATATATATACACCTGAATGTAACGCGACACCAAAACTTTTTATGAAGTCAGTTTGGAAAAAAATGAATTTAATGCGATCCATTCATTTCACACAAAGGAATTCAAAGAAAATATAATTCATTCAGATAAGCGTTTATATAAATAAATAATAAAGGTTACATTCTTGGCTATATAATTAAATAACGAAAACAAATTAGGACTTGAAAAGTAAACAGAAGTAAATACAAAAAAGAAATGTTTATTTGTTACATTCCATGATCCAAACCTAGAATTTAGAGCGAGTCAATATTTTAACGGGAAGAGATTAGCTAAAAAGAATCGCGTTATATTATTCGTGCTAGTACGATATATATATATATATATTAAAAAACAAAAGTTATACTATGTTTTAAAAATCTTTTATGTTGTTTTGTTAAAACAATTTAACATTAGTAAACAATTCTATTCTGAAATATTAATATTTATTAAACGACAGAGTAGTATTTATCGAATTCTTTAAGTGTACGAACACTTTTGAGAGTCACTATATGTTTAATTGAAATTTAAATAATGTCAAATTTAAGAAATTAGACTACGAAAAATATTTTATTGAAACGATGAGTCATAACAGAAAATTCTTTAAATCACTTTCGTATTTTTAAACGATGGATATTAGATTTAAAGGAATACCCTTGATGAACATTACTATTAAGCCAAAATTCGTAAATGTTAGAAATAATTTTATAAATAATTAAAATTGAATGAATAATGTGAAAATTCCTTTGTATCCGAGAGCCCGGAAGAAATTTCCCGTTACCATGCGCAACGAGCTTCCATTCTAAGAATAGTAAGTTCTGTATGTTACCATAGCAACTGTGTTCCGCGTAGGATGGAAAGACGAAACTAGCTTAGAACTCGCAAACAGATTTATCGCTAGAGCATCTGTTGTGTTTTCTGAACTGCATTGGTCCGATTTGCGCAGTTCAATAGAATCGTCAAATTGGCATGTGCGCTTCTAATTTGTTGTCCTGCACGGTTATGTTCTTATTCGTAACTATTAACGAATTATATTTTTTATAAATAGTATTTTTTTCCCATACATTTATTTACTAATTTATTACTAATTTCTTTTTATCGATCATTCTTTTCTTATTTCTCCCAAATTGCCTACTTTGCATGCTAGGGACTATCTATTTCTTTTAATTATTTTTTTTTTTTTGAAAAGCAAATAGAAGAAAACCCTCTTGGAAAAACGAAAATGACATCTGAAGAATCTGTGAACGAATTAGCAGAAGTACCAATAAAAGAAGAAAATGCTCCAAACGAAGAAACTATCAAAGCAGAAATAGAAGAGGCTTTGAGAGAAGAAATTGACGCCATTGCTGAAACCATGGAAAAACAAATGGTAATCAGCGAGCCAATGAAAAACGAAACGGAAATGGCTGAAGCAACCAAGGTCGAAACAACCAATGAACACGTTTTATTGGTACTTATCGGACCTAACTACCAACCATCACTCCCGCAAGCGCGCCCTTTCGAACTGGATGAATTTGACCACAAAGATCCTGATGAGTGTTTGTGGAATCCTGACATTTTACCAGAAGAAGAAATTGAAGAATTCTTGAAGAACATTCGGAAACAAGAATGGAAAGGAATGAATGAAGATAAAATACTTAACTTACTGCATCGTTGCAATTATGATAAAGAAAAGGCCTTGAAGGAATACAACGCGTTGCAGTACATCCCGAAGACCTGGACGGAAGCCGACTGCCGTACTTTTGAGAAAGGTTTGGATAAGTATGGCAAACAGTTCCATTCCATTCAGAAAACACTTCCTGCAAGAAGCACTAAAGAAATCACAAAATTCTACTATGTGTGGAAGAAGACGGAGCGTTATGATACCTTCATGAATTCGAAACCCAGGTATAGCAGATCTCGCTTCAGGAAGAATGATTGGAAAAAGTTGTCCAAAGTAATTAATTTTGCTGATCATGTTGCCGACGAAGGCAACGTCAAAGCAGAAAGTAATTGCACCCGAGTGTATTGTACTCGTAGTAAGATGAAAATGATTTAAAAGACATTTTTATTTTGGGAAACATTGAACACTTTTGTTTTATTCTTTTCTCTTTGGATTATGAAGGTTGTGTTCAGTTTTTCATCCTTAGTTTTATGTTAAATACCAAATTGAACAATAAACATTGACTAATCATTTTCAAGTTTTACTAGGAGAACGAAAAGATCGACTATCCTACCGGAACTGGAAAAAATGTTGCGAAACTGATCAGTTTTTGTGACTACCGGAAATTAAATAGTGAAATAGTTAGAATGTTTATACCGGACCTGCTCAAGTAACGGATCCGTCCGTTATGTTATTTGGTAAAAAAAAAAAAATTAAGAAGAAAAACATTCCAAAATTTAAATTTTCTAACTTTTCTTTACAAGAACTATTTTGAATTTTCAAGGACTCATTTCAAGAAGGTTACATCATGCATACTGATTTTAATTTAAGAGGTGAGAATCATATATATAATCTCTTGTTCCTTCAATATTTAAATATTGTCTTGAATGTACGTATGTAGTATTGTAGTGGAATTATTAATCTGATGCATGTGCCATGTAATTAATTTAACTAAAATAGTTTAACTCATCAAGTTTTTATGTGAATTTCCTAACAAATTAGAATGAAAAGAAGCAATTCGTTTCATTAAAAAATACTTATGTATGTTAAATTAGGTTTTTATGATGTGGATATAAGTATTATATGATTGTGAAAATTTACAAGAATGTTAAATTTTCGAGGTTTGTTTTAATTATAAAGTTGAATGCCTAGTATAAATACTTTATTCTCAGTTTTGTATATTTTTGAGCTTATGAAAATGTATAGAATCAGTCAAGAAAAGATGTAAAATTAAAAAAAATAATGTGAAATAATTAACTGGTGCTAATGATAATTGTATTAAAACTGTGATGATTTTTCTACAAAACATTTTTAAAAATGTTTATAACTTGGTTTGTGATAATGTTGTTACGTAAAACGTAGCAATAATATTGTTAGATGAATATTATTTTAATTGTTAATTGTTATTTTTACATTCTTATTAATTTGATATACATTTTTATTGAACTTTGTTATTTGTACTCTACCTATTGTTCCTACTTTGACAAATACGTTCTACTTGTTTTCTATTATTTTACTTAATTTGTATGCTACGAATATTTTGTTACGATTTATAATTCCAATTTTTATTTTAATAATTGTTAATATGTTATACATTTGAATTGCATTTTAAAATGGATATGTATAACAATTTGTATAACTCTTGATGTTTCATTGTGATTAAATATTGTCAAAATAACTTTTAATGTGTCATTGTGATTAAATATTTTTGAATTTGTATTGCTCAGAATAGAATCTCCGAAAGTGTTCGTGAATTGATTTAATTTAAAGCTATTGTGAGCTCCACTTTTGGATTCGCCTTGATTTGTTTTTAGATTCCTAAAACAAAATAATTGTGCAATCTGTTAAATAATATTTATTTATTCTCAATAATCCTTTATATATAATTATTTTTTCAAAATTTTATGTAAAATTTACTGTAAGAAAAGGATAATTTAAGTGACCAAGACATCATTACCAAAATTGTTGATTTAAAAAAAATCATCATAGTTTAAAAAATTAAATATTGTATTCCCTAATTTAATTGAAACATCCCTAAGAATTTTTCTTAAGGAGTTATACGAAATGGGTGCTTAAATACTTGCAAGAAAATGAGTAACATTTATATGTAACATAGGAAATTATTTATAAGAATTATATCTAAATATCACCATTTTACCTCTATATTACGCTTATTATTTACTTTTTAAATTGATACTTTTTAAATTGATTTCACAAAGATATATTTAATCCAGAATTTCAAAATATTGACTTTTTGAACACATATACTGTTTTTTATTCTCAAAGTATAATGCACTATTCATGAGTTAAACAGATCAAATTTTATGATTATTTGTTACCGAGCCATAACTATAAATTTTGATAAAATTGCATTAAACTTGTTTAAGTTGCAGAATGTAACTGATGAAATAAACAAAATGACTCAAAAAAAGTTTTCGTGAATGATATTTTGAAATTTTGGATTATGTCAAGAATGATTATGATGAAACTTGTATATGATTATGTAATCATATATGATATAAGTTTCAACTATAATAAAGCGTTAAGTAATCAACTCCATCTTTTGTGTGTGAATTGTTCTAATAGTTCTACTTTCTATGTCGGAAAGAATATTTTATCCGTTAATATACATTTTTCTATTAAACAAATTTAAAAAAAAACTTCTGGGAAGTAACAATCTACATTAAAGACAAATTTACTTTTGAAAATAGGAAGCTATTATGAAATGAAACTCAGTATGTTTTTTTATTATTATTATTATCTGGAGAAAAAAATATTCAATAACTGTGTTTTACGATAGTCACATCTGACTCGAAATAAAAAGAAAAAGCTTTTGATATTAATTTATTCTTCTTTAAAAGAAACCAAAGAATAAAAACACGACAAAATATCATTTTTAAGATCTGTAAAACCAACAGAAAATGGTTCTGCTTTGACACAAGGTTAAAAAAATGTCATTTTATAAGTTTACTTCACGTTTGTTTCTTTTTTTGAAAAAAAAATACTAGGGATTATTTTTTAAATGATTAATCTGATTTGTGAGACAAATGGACATAAAATGAAGAATAAATTTTTGCTTTTTAATAAGAAATGAATTAATACATTACCAAAATATGTGGAGAATCTGTATTCAGAAAAAACAAAATTAAATGCTTGCTACGTACTACTGAAAAAAGAAAATTCCTGAATTAGTTGAAATAAAATGTTGTTCAGACATACTCTATGAGACATAATATTATATAGTACAATTAAATTTAAAAAAGAATACTTAAATGCTGATTTTTGAAAATTTGGATAAGATTAAGAATATTTTGTTATCAAGAAAATGAAATGAAATAGTTATGAAATACAGTTATAGTAAAATTCTCAAATGATTTTAATTATCACGGAAATCAAGATAATATTTTTAATTTGCTAGGTGGAATAAAGTTATTTATATATATAAACATATTATAACTAGATACTCATAATTAAAATAACTAAGAAAAATCAATTTAAGAAGAACATTAGCAATCGATATTTTAAATTCTTCAGATTAAAAGGTATCTGAAATAAGCAATTCAGGTGAAAAAAAATCTGTTATAAAAAAGAATATGATACAAAACACAGATGACATATATATGACACTGCAGTCTTTATTAGATAATTGATTCGTCTGTTTGGAGAAAAATTAAAAATCTACATATCTCGTGATTTACAGAAATATAATAAACTGGCTTTTCCCCCCCTTCTTAGCTTTATAATTGCAACAAATCAAATGGCAGACAAATGTGATTTATTTATCATAAATCGAAAAGATAACATTCTTTGATAGAATAATACTTCATACATTGAGGTGAAATGATTTCAACCATAAGAAACGAATAATACCACAAAAAATCTTATGATTACTACGGAAGTAACCAAGCGGCATATGAATGAAAAGGAAAATTTGCCAAAGCATTTTATTTTATGAGAATGTTGGCCGTGCTAATTCTCAACATTAAGAACATTTGCTAAATGTACAGGGTTTTAATTGCAAATCGTAATATATATTTTAAGAATTAAAAATATAGTAGAATCGCGAAGTTTCACCACTTATCTGCGCATAATATGTAGAAAGCCAGTTTTTATTCAGTATTCTTATAATTATAAAAAAATGCGTGATAAAAATAAAAATCTCTTCAAATTAAAAATACAGTGTGGCTAGAACATTTTAAAAACAAGAAAAAAATGTTAAATAAAATACCATATAGAATTATTCTAACTCTTCATTTTTGCAAAAACAACTTTAGATTTATAAACACTTCTTTAATTCATTGAAATTCCGCAAGGCTAGTACTGACATCTATCGTCTTCTTAAATAAGTATTCTTATTAGAGAGTTATAAAAACATTACTTAAAAATCGAACCTTAAATTATCTTGAATTAGTAAGAAAAAAGTCAGAGTTGTTACGACGAAGTACTTATAAATAAATAATAAAATAAACAAAGTTTTCGAAATTTGAAAGATAAGAAAGAAGAAAGTTAAAACGAAGTTATTAGTTTTCTGAAAAATGTTATGGCACAAAAATCAAAATTTCATTATACAGTAAATCTTCTTATTGCAAAAATAAAAATTGAACATTCTCATAAAATGTTCCCAGAAAAGTCCATTTCAGATTTCCTTCAAATGAATTTAAGTGACTAATCTAGAAAATATATTTTCTTGGTATGTTTTATCTTCCGCGTCAGGATTTATTCAACAGTATCTCAAAAAGTCGAAATTTACTTCAGTGTGAATTAATACTAAGTGAATTTTTTTTTTGATTATATTCCTTTCCAGTTATTTTAATTATTTTTATTTTAAATTATAATCTATGGATCACATCATAAAGAGAAAAGGGCCGCGGTAGCCTAGTGGTCAAAGTCGTTGACTAGCGGCCGGTGGTTTTTGTTCAGTCGCAGGTTCGATCCTTGGCCGCCAAAGACCCGTCGTGTAGCCGGGGCTGATGCACGTTAAATCTGTTCGGGGCCAAAAGTCCTCCCGTTGGCGTAGTGTGGATGTTAGGAGAGGGGTGTGCAGCTCAGGTGTCGTCCTCGTCACTTGACCATGGTTCAAAATTAAGAGGTCCGTCGCCGATATCCCTAGTGTTGCTTCTAGTGCGACGTTAATGAAAACTAAACATAAAGAGAAAAAAAAAAAAACTTTACAATCGCCTAAAATATATATAATTTCGTGTAAAAAGAATTTATAAAATTTTAAATGGTTAACATTCTATAAATAACATGAAAAAAGTTTTATTTCTTAAGATTGCATGCTGATGGATCTGCTTTGAGTTCAATCAAATCAATGTCGTCAGTAACTTACTAGTTTAATGATATTTTTCAAAAGATTTACTTTTAAAAGCACATTTATCCGAATTTTTAAATCAATCATATAGATATAGAATAGATATATTATAATAGATTAATATCATAGAAATATACTGAGGGCGATCTTGCATATTCTTTGATAGGTTGAGTCATTCTTCTCTTTCGTATTTGGAGTCAAGAGTTTTGAACTTTCGACTATTTTACTAGATTTGATGAGATGGCGTTGGAGTTAAATAATGAAGGAACTATGTCACACATTTTCTTGCAGATATTTTTCAATTGCGAAAATAATATACATATAATTGAATATTCGTATTGAAAGCGGGAAAAAAAAAAAAAACGTTTTTCCAAAATCAGTCGGCGGCTGTGGGACTTGTGCACTCGTAACGTTCAAAACCCTGTCGGGTCGGCCCTTCAAATCTCAGGTATATATTCAAGTGTTTCAAATTTCCATATAATACACATATTTATGTATATATTATGCTCATCCTAAAAATGATTATAGCACGTCTTATATTTATATAGACATCATAATAAATTTTTCTATGTGACCTACATGAAGATAATAATAGATATCATTATAATAGATTAATTAAAAAATTAATGAGCAGATGAAAAATAACCAATACAAAAAAAAACCACATTAACAATTGGTTACAGTACTCATGCACCTTTAAAATTGAAAAGTTTTCGCAGAAAAATTAAAACAAAAAATACAGGTTCCCAAAAATATATGGTCAGATAGAGTTTTATCCATAAAAGTTCAAAGCATTGAAACCATTTTTTCTAATTAATTTGAATACCCGATCCCACATGCGTTGAACTAAGGATTGCAACAAATCAGGTTTTAAAGAAAACCAACTCTATGGTCTGTTTGGTGCGTTAAATCTGACAGTGTTGAAAATTGTTCGTTCATGAGCACAACCATCTCGTATTTAATGCACTCTCCTCTCCCTCCCCCCTTAAAAAATTCACTGGGTTAAGATCCGAGCAAACAGCTGACCAACCCATGATGGTAATTCAATTCTGTTTTAACTAAATTTTAGTTACTTAGGAGGTGTGGATCGAATTAGTTAATGTTGAGGTTGTTCTGTTAAAATATGCAGCTGTTACCTTCCAGAGTTTTTCCAAATAGAAGAAAATGAGTTTGAAAAACATGTCTTGATAATTTTCTGAGTATTGACGACCTTGTAGGAAACATAAATTGTGCCGCTGAACTACAACGCACTTGACAAAGCCATCTCCTTGTTGGATTTTAAAAAAAGAGCGAGGTTCGCGTTGGAGGTCCTGCCAATAATACTCGCATACACAACCATCTTAGGCATTCGAAGTGAAATGGTTTTGATCGCTGAAGAGAACAGTTAACCATTCATCTTTACAATAGATTTCATAGTTCAAAGTAGTTAGTTAGCCTCTCTATGATGTACTTTGAGCGCTGCTGTGCGCCATATACTACGATAAACATGAAATTTGCTTTTATGTAAAAGACGATACATTTCAGATCTGGATACTGGGATGGGTAGGCTTATAACATTTTGACGGACTCACATATTTTGATTGGAAGCAGCTCACAAAAGCTGTGTCTCTTGCCATCGAGATGCCTTTTGAGCTCTCCCTGTTCGCTTCCTTACTGTAGATATGTCAAGTTGCAGCATCATATGTGTTTAGTAATTTCTGAAATTTTCATTTTTTCACATCTTAAACGTCAAACTTTGGTTTTATCTGCTTATGAAAACTCGACATTGCAAGGCACGTCGCAATAAATTTCAAATCCAAAAACTTATCCATCTTTTATATTTAACAGCAATTACGTCTTTGGAG
Source organism: Nephila pilipes (assembly GCA_019974015.1). Lineage (NCBI taxonomy): Eukaryota > Metazoa > Arthropoda > Arachnida > Araneae > Nephilidae > Nephila > Nephila pilipes. The sequence goes on from BMAW01075380.1 coordinate 1,149,269, forward strand.
AAGTCCTGGGATATACAAACTTTCTGATTCTGAATTTTTAAATTCAATTTTTATAGGTGTCTATATAATTTTACGACAGTATTTTTTTTATTTATTAAATCACGTTCATTCTTCCTGATTAAATGCGAACAACAAAAGTTTTTTTTTTTTTTCATTTTTGTACTCATAATATTATGAAAATCATTTATTACTTTTATTGATCTATCACATACATTTTGTTACCTAAAAAATACATGTCCATATATTTCTGAGATGTGCTATATTGTAAGAATGTTATTAGCACATATTACACCTATTCATTAGATTCCTAATCAAATTGTATTAAGTCAACATTTTTTGCAATATCCATCACATTCCGACCTGCAACGCTTCATCTTTTACATTTGACTATTCAAAAAGTTATTTTGTAATATTGCTAATACATTTTCACGATTGCAATCCGATCCATTTAATATCACATTTCGAAACATTTTGAGTGGTTATTACATATTTTTTGCATATTGAATCAACATGCAATTTATTGTCGATCGACAACTGTTATGTAAATTTATTAATTCATGATTCGGTAAAAATTATTCGTGATCATTCCAAGTCTTTCAGTCAGAAGTTTCATAAGTAGATTTATTATTTTCATTTCTTTTTCCGAGTGAATTGACGCACTTCTTAATTGACGCAGTTTGTATTTTCTGAAAACTAGTGTTTAAACTTAAGGTTCTCTTTTCTGCCAGCCATTTTGAATTTGTGAATGTTATATTAATACAAGGACATTTATGTTTACTCTGTCAAATCTAGTGTTTATTTGGATTGATTAAGTTACTTACAAAAAAGTGGAATATTGAGAAGGTTTCTATATGACTACGTTTTGCTTCAAATTTTAGAAAGTATTTTAAATATTTTGTAAAGATGTGAAAACCTTCACAGAAATCAATTATATTTTCTAAAAATCTGATATCGAAATTCTTTCCATACTGCTTTAAAATAATTTACAAAATCGGAGGAAACATACAGTTGAACAAAAACCTTCATTATTCTTTACTCTTATGAATGCTTTTTATTACATTCAAATTAACAAAATCATCTAGATTTCAAGAAACAAGTAGCTGTCTTATAAAATTAACATTACATTCATGAATTCAAAATGTTTGGTATTGTTACAAAACCGATATGATGCTTCCCTGCAGCGTTTCTCTTGTCACGGAAAAGAGACATTTAGAGAGATTTCATCAATCAGCCAAGGAAAGTTAAAGTAATGACTCATTAACTTTGGCGATAAATTTGAAGATCATTTTAACGACTTGGAGGGCAGCAACAGTTTTTGGTGATAAAAAGCTTCTACAAAAGATTGGAATGTAGTCGATATCTCGGCTGGGAGGAAAGTTACGGATTTACCTGAATTTTCCCTGTAACGTCTCTCTTAATCGGAGTGGTTGTAAAAGGGGGAGCTACGAAGCCAGAGCGGTTCGATCGGGAAATCGAATGGAGTCGGTCAGCATCTGCTTAATGGATCTGCCGAAGAACTGTCGGTAGGGTAGGCGAGTTTCCTTAGGATGCAATTAAGGCACTTTAACTTCTGTTGCCATTGTTGAAGAAAGTCACAAGCTAATCTATATTAATAAATTTGCTATTCGGGGGGGGGGGGAAAAGATTAGAAGACACAGCACCAAGAAATTTGGTACAAAACATCTATAAATACTAATAGCGTGCACCACGGAGCCGTTTTTTTTTTTTCCGAAATTCACTTTTAATTTTTAAAAATTTAAGTTTAAAATTAATTTGCCATCAGTGCGCATGTTCAGATAGGAAAAAAAGTTTTTGATATTTCAATCATCTAGAGAATTTGGGAATACTGATAGCGAATATTACGAAACTGTCTTTTTTTTTCTTAATTCAACATAGATTTTATGAAGTTTCATTTTAAACTTCATGTACGTCATGTATAACGTCATAGTGTATCTTCTCCAGACAAATAATTTGATTTAGAATTTTTTTAATAATTTGTTCTTTCTTTAAGAATTATTACAATTCATTTAGTTACGCGTAAAATAATTACAATTGTTTTTCGAATGAATACCCATCTTAAAAAAATATTGCTTAAAAAGCACATATGAAAAAAAAAAAAATTCTTTGAAAGAGTTTTTTTCTTCTTTCAATTTGGCAACAATTTTCTGAGTTGAAATACAAGTGCTGATTTGTGGCCACGTTAGCTTAGTGGATAAGGCAGCGGAGTCGTGCCCGACGGTTTTTGTTGAGTCATAGGTTCGAGCCTGATACCACAAAAGACTCACCGTGTAGCCGGGGCTGATGCCCGTTAAATCTGTACGGGGGTCCAAAGTCCTCCTGTTGGTTTGGTGTGGAAGTTAGGAGAGGGGGCCAGCTCAGGTGTCATCCTCGTCACTTGACCGTGGTTCAAAATTACGAGGTCCGTCGCCAGTAGTCCTTGTTGCTCCTAATGCGACGTTAATTAAACAAACAAACTAGTGCTGAATTACTGCTTTATAGAAACTTTTAAAAAATTTTATTACTCTTTATTTAGTTTTGTATTTTAGACTACTTGTCTACGTTTTTTTTAGTTCACCTGTTGACTTTTTTACTCATTTTATTATTATTTTCATTGGTCAAATTTATTCCGAGTGTTGATTCCTGCTAAGCTTGGCGTTCTCTTTCAGTTGTTATTGAAATAACCTATTTATCATTTTTAGTGAATTTGTATTGCCTCAGATAATCATATTTTCTCCTTCATCTCTAATTGAAATTTTTTTATTGATCAGTTTTAGTGAATTCCAGTTGAAATTTCTGATTTGTGAATTTTAATGAATTGTATTGTCTGGGATACTCATACTTTCAGTTCTAAGCAGCCTGATTTCTATTGCCTGAGTTTATCACACTTTATACTTCAGTTTTAAGCTACTAGTGAATTCATGTTTATAATAATGTATCACTAATTCATCTTTTATTTTAGTCCATAATGAAAATTGAAATACAGGGTAAAAGGGGGCCGAGAAAAATCGCCAAATTACGTTGTCCGAGTTCGGAACCACAATTGCAACCCTTCACCTCTCTGCGACGCAGTACTATTGCATTTCCAGGTGATATCGCTCCCGTTTGGCGAAAAACATTTAACCACTGTCAATGGGCCCCTATAACGTAAAAGTACCAAATGTAATTGAGTCCCACCATTTGGCTCGATTACAAATATCGCCAAACTTTCGATTTTTTTTAGGGTATGAACAGTGATTGTGAGTGAGTGATAGTATTTTAAAGGCGTAAGAACTGAATGTAGCCATTCTGCGCCAAACAAGGTATAGCTGTGATCTAGACGTTTGAAAAAATTGTAAAAAGATAAAAATTAGTTGATAAGGAGTGTCGAAAATAAAGAAGGATCGCCAGGGTATCTTGTGGATGCGCCACCAATGTTTACCAAAGACAGTAATCCCCATAGGAAAGGAAATTACCACTTGGGTGTCTCGGTATACGGCTATACTTACCTAAAGAAAGGAAGCTTAATAGGTTTCTTTTTCAGGGTAGCTGTGCATACTTCAATGAGTCTACTGTAACGTTCCGCATTTGGTGAATTTTAGCCAAAAAAAAACTTTCATCGCCAAGTGATGAGGTTAAACTGCATTTCAACCCATAATGAGTTTTTTATTTTATAGGATTTAAATTTATTTCACTTAGCTATTTCATTTACTAAATCATTCTTTCCTAGGAGAGTAATTTGCTTTCCACTAAAAATTATATTTAAAAATTGATCATAAAAAAAACCTTTTATTCTTCCATCTGGATTGTTCCAATTTTCAATTCATTCGTGCGAAAGACGAATATACCAGCTAGAGTTAAAAGTATATTTGTAATGCATATTATATCTCTTTAGTATGTCTATCAATTTTAAAACTATTATTTTGTGATTTTTATAATGTTTGTCGAGAAATATCTGTGAAATAGATAATTTTCCCCATATACGGAAAATGAATTGTTACTCACGAAAGATCTTTTAATACTTTTAAAATATTTATAAGGAATCTTGAAGTAATATTTTCTCAACCATTTAAAAATTAATTTTTATCATAAAATCTTGTATAATCTGAATGTTATAATAAACTTCAATTTATAATATCATGATGAAAAAGTATTTTGTACACGCTTGTATCTTGACCCCCACTAAATTATCAGTACACATAATTCAAACGGTTAAAAAAATTATATTCAATAACAAACCAACATATTTATGCATATATGTTAAAATATTACTCCCTTTCAGAAACTGGAATTCGTCTGGAAATTGGATTGTATTTTTTTTTTAGATAAATCTAAAGTATTTACTATCTTCGGTTTAATTAATACAGTGTTTTATGCCGAGCCTCAATATATACAGTAATATTACTTAAAATATATAATAAAAATTAATGAATCAATTATAAAATCTGTTGATCAATTGAAACAGATGGCACCATAGAATGTGGAAGTTAAATATCTAATTATTACTTTATTTTTTTTAAAATAAAATTGATGTATTCAACACATTTTGTATTCATGAAATGCAAATTTTGTTGATTATACAAATAATGTATATGGTTCTGAAAAAATAAATAAAGAGCAATAGTTTAATCTTTACTTTGGACGCCGAGAAACGTGATCATTCTACTTCACGATTAAGGCCAGACGAAATTTCCTGATTTTTAACAATAGATGGCGCCTCATAAAATTAAATATCTTAAGAGCATTGTTTCGTTTTTAGATCTGAGCGCAGATGTATTGTTAAGCGTTCTGCTACCTATACATAGGGTACATGTCTGTTTTTTTATTTAAATGTCACGCTTTGTAAAGTGTCTTTTTTTTTTTTTTTATATATATAAATGTCATGCTTTGAAAAGTGTCTTTTCTGAAAGTCATATCGGTGCAACCGACAAACGAAATTAATGCTTATTGACGCAATTAATAAATGAAATAAATAAATACAAACGAAATTAATTGATGCTTCTGTAAATTTTCCCTATAGACAATATGCTTATGGTAATACTCTGTTTTCACAAATGTTTGGAATTGATGCTAGGTATTCCTTTCATCACATAATAATGATGATACCATACAGTGAAATACTTAGCCTATATTTTCTCGAAAGACAAATATTTTCATATTTACGTCATAGTTATTAGGTTGAAAAACTCGTTGTTTTATTGATTCTCTAATTCAGGAGTTTAAATCATATCAAAACATTGTAGTTGTCGGTTTTGTTGCAATTTTATTGATACTAAATTGTACTTTGATAATTTTATTCATTTATTTTTCTACTTCATAAATTCCGAATTGCATCCAGTAAAAAACTTTGCGAAGTCTGGCAAATCGATCAATAAATAATAAACTATCGTCGATGCTTTGAGGTTGACTTGGATGAAAACTTTAAAAAAAAGGGGGGAGGGGGCTCAAATTCAGAACGAAATGGTTGTCCAAACTACAATTTGCGATTCTTAGGCTGTATGGCAGGCAACTATCTGGTTAGAAAGCAGCTACTAACCGGATGTCTTCACTGGTCATCGGGGCTAATTTCACTGCAATCTTTTGATTGTTTATTAACGCCGCAGTTAAAAGCAACAAGAAAGCTATTGGCGTCGTACCTCATCATTCTGAATCTCGGTCAAGTGACGAGGACGACACCTAAGCTCGCACCTTTCTCTCCAAACTTCCTCACTATGCCAATGAACGGACTTGGGGCCTCGACCAAATTTGACGTGCATCAGCCCCCCGAAAGGCAGGTCTTTAGTGACACTGGGACTTGGACCACGATCGACGAAAACTGTGCCAGTCGCGAATTCCCGATCACGACTAATAGGCTAAGGAGGCCACTCCGTTCATTACAAATCAGTCCAATCACTGAAATTCCAAATCGAATGGTATTGACAACACTTTAAATATGATTGTGCATAAGCATAGACGAGGGAAAATTTGCAAAATAGGCGCCAAGAACTCAGCATTTCTATCGATTACTGGTAAATTAATAATATGTCATATTGTTGATAATGATGAATTATTTGCTATGAGAAGGTCGCTCTGTCGTCTTTCTGTTTCGATCGTTGCTGGCCCTGTTTTCTGCCGTGATTAAACATTTCTATCAATACCATCGAATGATGGCATTTCTCATCTCCATTTCAATATGATAACCCAGATTCCTCAAGTATAGTTGCCCGCCCTTTCTTAAATGATGACATATGTTCATACTGTGCCCAAAAATGTTTGTGAGGCAAACAAACAATTCATAGAATTCTATTTCGAATGGAAGAGATGTCCTAGGACTGAAACTTCTCTTTAACATACCATCTGGATGCCAATTGCAATGCTCGGGAGATCCAAATTTTTATCCAGCTTTTTGTTCGAACCGAAAGGTATTTGCATAGAAAACTCCATTACAATCGAATTCATTCCTTTTCGGTGCATCTCTTATGAAAATCACAACAAAAGTTTTAACTAATTGTAGAAGAATTTATGTACATTATTTTGATAAACAGACGTTTATTTTAATTGGTACAGTAAACAAAAAGTTCCTGTTGAAACATTAAACTAAAATTGAATAAAAAACAAGATTAAATTGTGAACAATGAATAACATTACGTTATCAGATCGAAGTAAGCCCCAATTATATATCCATTCCTACTCTCCTTCATTCATGTAAGGATTCAAAAATTGCTTCTGCGAAGCTTATTCAGTCGTAACTTTTTCAAGATGATGATGGACCTGCGCATAGGAAAATTGCAAATGGCGACGTTGAGTTACCTAAAAGCGCGTTTTTTTTTTCGATGCAAAACAATTGTGTATTTAAAATAGTGTCGAAGAGGATCTCTAGAATCTAGTCATACTCCTGCTTGACACATTCCTCTCGAAACTTCCGCTGATCTTGACTCTAGATACGCATATGGAATTCAAAATGAAGCTTCATCTTTAAAAAAATTATATTGTGATTTTTCCAGAAATACAAATCAAACTGCACAAAATTTTACAAATAAATTATTGTTTGAAATAAGGTATTTCATTCATTAATATGAGACGCATGCCTTTTTCTTAACATGTTCTGAGAATTCCTCTTTGAAAAGTAGACTAATAAAACTCATTAGCTGGCTTCACAATATCGACCTTATTTCGACGAGATGGTTGTTATCCATTATTATTTCGTTTATTATGCTATAATTTGAATTATTTTCTTAGTCTTGTGCTCTTAGTTAAAAACGATGTAGTACATCACATTATCACATCAGCATATAATGATTATAACTTTATTACTACTCTAAATAAAACTTTCTCTTGCAATATCTCGTGTAATTAGAATTATATTAAAGTTAGCTAAAAATTAAAATAAATGTCAAGAGTCTTCGGTCAAGAATTTTCGCTATAATTATCAAACTGCCGTTTAACTTTATTTTAAGGTATAAATTCTAATACATATTTTATTGAAGAACAGTTGAACAAATACGTGACGCAGAATATCAAATTTTTAAACAATATAATCAAAATGATTACATTTTATTATTTGGAAGTAAGTTCCACATGAGTATTTGTAAAAAAATAAAGTTATGAGATATTAATTAAAATAAGAAGGAAAATTCCTTAGAAATGAAAGTGTACCTCTGAGAAATAAATAACTTTTACAAAAATCAAATTTCGTCATTGAAGAATAAATATCTGATAGTCACTCAATTACTTTTTTAAAAAAAGAACTTCCAACACAAGCAATTATTTTGGAAAGTTCAAATGACAAAAATATTTCATAATAGGAAAACTAAAATCAGCAGAATAAAAAAAGATTTCCAATACTGAATTTGCAAAAAATATTGCTGACAATTGTTATACAATAACACTCTTTTTTACATGTCATCTCTAGAATTAATTTCTGAAATCAGCTTCCAGTCCTTACATACATATATAATACACGTCATTTCAGAACAAAATTCAGCTAATATGCTAAAATCAAATCCACTACACGGAAATCAAATCTGAAAGTATAAGAAGAAATTCATACTAAAATAGAATATAGTCAACTTTTTTTTTAAAAAAAAATTAATAGTTCTAAATAGAACTGAAAATAATGTGTACAGATGCTCAAATAGTTCATATTTGACAGGAAAGTCCAAGTATTTTAATAGTTGTATTATTAAATAATAACATAAAAATTTTCAAGCTTTCATTTTACGGTTGAAAACTTATATTTTTAATATCGAGTACCTTTCCTTAAACAAATCCTTCATGTTTTATCAAGGATTAATTCTCCAATTACAAGTCACAAATTTAGTTAATATGGCATTTGATATAATCACATAATAATTAATAAATAAGTCATCAAAATTTAAATCATAAGAATTGTAAGTATTTTTAATTTTATTACCCAATATCTAATTGAATTACTCATAATTCTGATAACTCTTAGAGAAAAAGTGAGAGAATGGATCTTTTAATACGTATGTGGGCTTTGAAAAATATTAATCCTTGACGCTGCCCCACTCTCCTTCGTCGATACCCCATCAAGAATTGCTGAGTGTAATGTTAATCCTATGAAGTTATCTATACAACCATTCTCAAATCTAGATTATAATTTTTATTTTAATAGAATAAAGAGCATTTTTCAAAGACAATGGAAAAGGATGTTCGATTGATCAAAAAAATACTTTCAATCATCGAAAAAAAGCAACTCGATACAAACTTACCTTTATTTATGCACTTTCAAATGCCTGTTTTAAAAATTTTTTAACTAATTTTTCTGTGTGTAATATGAGTAATCACCAATGTGAATTAGAAAAAAGGAGGTTTAAATTACAGTTTTCTTTTTGCGGAGTAATGTGTTTGTGCATGCTCTCTCTCTCTGAGTTCTATAGATAAATAGGAGTTTGAGACCCATTTGGTGAGTTGAGCTAGAGAAGAGTAATTTTATGGACTTTACAGTGTGTGCTGAGAATTTTTTAATAACTTTTATTTAGAGTCTCGAAAGTCTGTCTAAGTTTGCTGCATTCATATTTCTGATACTTCAGAGTGGTATAAGAACTTCAATTACGATTTCGAGGAGGAAAAAAGAAACGATCCTCCTTTTTTATATGTTATATTAACAAAAAGCATTTTTAACACACATTAGACAAATTATGTGCTCGCGGCCGGCGGTTTTCGTCGTACCATAGGTTCGAGTCTTGATGACACTAAAGATCCTCAGAGTAGCCGGGAGTGATGTACGTTAAATCTGTGAATGCTGAAAGTCCTTCCGTTGGTATGGTGTGAAAGTTAGGAGAGAGAGGGGGGGTGCTAGCTCAGGTATTGTCCTCGTCACTTGACCGAGGTTCATCGGAAACAGCCCTCGCGCTGCTTCTAGTGTGACATTAATAAAACCAAGCTAAACCTTATTCATATCTCCTAAATGGAAATTCCTGTATTTTTCCAGTTTATAGTTATCCCAGAATTTCTGTGACCGTGACGAGACCCAGTCCATCGCAGCATCCTTGAGTTCGTCGTCCGAGTTGAATCACTTCCCTTTCAGATGTTGTTTCAGAGACCAAACACATGGAAATCGCAGGGCGATATGTCCGGGCTGAAGAGCGAATGGTCAAGCCGCTCCTACTTGAACTTGGCCAGTCCTGCGTGCGTGATCCTGGAGACGTGCAGACACAAGTTATCATGGAGCAGAACTACACCCTCGGTGAGCAGCCCGTTCTTTTGTTCTTGATGGACCTGAGTAGTATTTAACAGTACATATCGGAGTTAATGGTTCTATTGTGCTCAAAGAATTCTACAAGTAGCAGACCTTGGAGGTCGAGAAAGACGGTGAGCAACACCTTGACTGTTGACTCTTCGGCTTTGAACTTTTTAATAGTAGGTGACGATGCATGCTGTCCCGCTTTATCTCTGGCTCGTAGTGATGGCACCAGCTCTCATCACCTATGACGATCTGCTCCAGGAAAGAGGGGGTCTTCATGACGCCGAAAATGATGTTGAAGTGCTAGCCCCATACGCAATTCCTTTTGCTGGTCGATGAGCTGCTTTAAAAACCACTGCGCACACACCTTACGGTAACGCAACCTGTCGTGAGCAATTGTCCACACTGTTCCAACTCTGACATCCACCTTCACCTGCAATATTCGCATTTGACACGCAGATCACTTCTCACTCGGTCGTCCACCTTGTAGAGGAGATCGGCCTTGATGACTGTGTTTGCCTGGCCTGGTCTCGGGTCATCAACCAAACTCTCAGGGCCAGCACGAAAATGGGCATTCCATTTTCTAACTGACTTGTCGGACACACAATCTCCCCCAGTATACGGTCACCATCCGGCGATGAATAGTGACCGGTTTAATACCTTCCGCTGTCAGAAATCGGATAACACTTCGCTGCTCCTCAGTCGCCGAATTTTGCAACGTGAACGACACGCACTGCCGTGTCGTTGACGTTGATTATCGACGGGGTACCTAGAGTGCTCTTCTACCCCAAATCTTAACAGCGCTCTTTATAAGAGCCTCTGCTCTCTCCTGCGCATGCTCCGATCCCCTTCGGAGACCACTCTCCCAATGCAGCGTGGACAAATATATTAACGGTTACGTTGTTACGACGTAGCGTACCTTTTCATTTGAACACCCCTTGTAAATGAGCAACGAAATGGTTGTGTTCACGAGGTCATGGCTAGCAATGATTCAGTTGAGCCTTGTGTTCGAGTCTTAATTTCACTTAAGGCTCTCTATGTAGAGAGGATGAAGCCGTTATATCGGTGGAAGTTCAAAATCCTCAATTTTGTGTGGTGTGCAAATCAAATCTAATTTGTGTTTCAATTTTAAAAAAAATAATAAACAATAGTTTTCGTGTTTCTTCGAAGTGCGTTGTTAATAAATATTCATTGCATTAGAATATCTATACTCTTTTTTTTTCAGAATCCGATTTCGAATTAATTTTATTCTTCTCTTCATTCGAATAAATAAATCGCCATGAAAATTATTTGAGGGGATATTCTAACAATAATAAAGGATAGTTTAGCATTTAATTGCTTTTTTGCCCCTCCGAAAAAGGGAATAAATTCCAAACGATAGGAAAACCAAGATATTCACCAAGATATACATTTGAATGAAAAATTGAATTTTTATTAGTATGGTAGAGATACTTTTTGAGATGTCTCTTCCTCATCTCTGCTTTTCTAGAAATTGATTTGTTCAGTCATTACCAAAATATTTATATAAGTTAGCTTCTTTAGAATTAATCTTATCACGAATTATTAGAAGAAAAAGAATGATTGTAATTAATATTAAGTTATTTTTTAAAATTTCATACCTGAAATATTATTCCCATTAATTCACGATTAGAGTATTCATAGAAGTAATGTTTTTCTCCAATTAAATAATATTTTATAGTATTAGTCGAGAATATTTGACAAATTTTTATTTAGAAGAAATCTAATGAAATTTTTACTTTTTCAAATATATCATTTTTATTTCAGAAAAGAACGTATTGAGAATATATTTGAATTCTTAATACTATTCTTTTACACTGCATGTGCAAAATCTCTTATTGAGTTAAATTTAATAAATTATATTCATAATTCAAGGATGATTTCATTACTTTTTGAATTTAGATGTGGATAAAGGTTATATGAACTATCTAAGAATATACGGCTTTCAGATAAGGTTTTTAAAATTAATTACTAAATTTTACGTCTTCTTTTTCTATTTTATAGTATGAAATTATTAGAAAATATATGATACAATCATGCTTAGATTTTCAATTTGTTTGTTTGCATTAATGTCGAACTGAGTAATAAAACGAGCTTTTAGGCGAAGGACTTCATAATCTTTAACCAAGGTTAAATAATGGAAACGACACCTGAAACTGTATGGTTCTTTGTATTCCACGAGAACATTTTTGGTTGAAATCAGGACTCGAACTTCACAGGCCAAGGAACTCGCATCCTAATCCACTGAGTTTATATTACCTTCTCAATTTTAATTGCTGCATTAAATACTTTTTTATTGTTGTTCATAAAATATATTGCTGGCCTCAGTTTGTAATACTAAAGATTACGCATTAAAATTATATATAAATAATTCGAAATAAAAACCAACGTTTTTATATGGTGGCAAAGTTTATTAAAAAAATTATTAAAATATTAGTTAAAACTGGTCGCAGATATCTAAATATTGCATTGTTAGGCAAATAAGAACGGTTCCCAAAATTTCAGAGCTCTAGCTTGATGGGAAGTTGGTTAAATTAACAATAGACAATTTGATGACACACTGATACACATACATACAGACACACACCAAGTGAAATACATAACAACGTTAAAACTAACTAAAATTAATTAATCCGGTAAATTAAATGGTTGGAATACAGTTTAGTCAAACCACTCTTGGAGACAGGAATTATTTGGCGGTATTTTGCCAAATGTTGCTAAATTGGTCCGCGAAGCGGACTTAACATTCAGCCAAAAGAAAAAAAAAATTCGCCAAGTTTGGCAATTATTCAAATTGCGCCAAGTGATTGGGCTAAACTGCATTATTTAAAAAAATATGAGTTAAAACTTGTCGCAAACGTCTAAATATTGCATTGTTAGGCGAGTACGAACGATTCCCAAAATTTCAAAGCTCTAGCTTGATGGGAAGTTGGTTAAATTAACGATCGAAAATTTGATGACACACACACCAAGTGAAATTCAGAAAAACGTTGTAAAAAAAAATGTTAAGACTATTGTTAATGAAAATCATTTGAAATTGGAGAATTCCTATATACAATATTTTAATAATCAGACCTATCCCAAATATACATTTATTTACCAAAGTTTCACTAAAAAATTTTTTGGTCCTGAATTTATTAAAAATACCAGTTAAAAATTATTGGAATGTCAACATATCTTACTAAAATCCATCGAATGTAATAAGTTTTTAAATTTAAAAAATTAACAATCCGAAACACACAAAAATAACATAGCGCTGAATTGGAAACACCGAGCTAAAATAAAGTATGACTATTTATAAGTATTAAATATAAAATACCACTTATTTATTTCAGTATTTTGAATTATCGTTACAGTTTACAAAAATGAAAAAAAAAAAAAAAGACTTTAGATCTTTTTTTTTTCTAGATTGTTTGCCTTTCATCTCAAAATAAAATATGAATTTATGTCTTTCGATGCAAATCTTTGACAAACATCCCATTTATCCTTTTGTTGATACATTCTGTGATTTACAAGTTTCTATTGTGTGTACTTGATGCATACATGTGATGTTGATGATAATGTAACATGATTACCTATAACAAAAGGAAGCTATTATTGCCTAAAATTTTGTTTAAGGATTTGATATAGATAATGGTTTGACTAAGAACAAAATTTAAGTTAAATTAAATATTTAAGCTTTTATTTATTTATTTTTAAATGAGAGTGATCTAAACAAAATAATCAGGTAAGAATAAGTGGAAATTTTGTATATATATATATATATGTGTGTGTGTGTGTATGTATGTATATATATGCATATATGTATGTATATGCATGTGTGTATTAAATTCTGTGTTCCATAATACAAATGAGGCTTCTAATAAAATTTGATATAAATTTTCTTTCACACTTACTTTTACTTTAATAAGAATTGGATCCAAAACTTTCAAAAAAATACTAATAATTATTTCATTTGAAAATAACCACATATTAATATACATGATAAAAATTCGCTCTGAGCAGGTTTCAACTTTTATTAAAATTTATATATTTTTATGTAATTAATTGCTTTAGAAAATTCGGGATGTTTCCTATTCCATTTTCGATGAAGATATTTCACTAGCAATGTTGATCTTTTATAAATAAAGAAATTGGATAAAAAAAAATGTATGAAGTAGTAGAAGGGATTCATTTTGAAATTAGGAAAGAAAAATGGGTGGAAAAGAGAGAGAGAGAGTAAAAAAAAAAAAAAGTCTTCGGATGGGAGGACTGTTTTTTGAAACAGAGAAAAAGCCAATTTCTTAGTATAAATTTTTCACGGGATAGCTTTCAAATACTTGAACAATATGGAAAAAGAACGCATCACACAGATTCCAAAACAGTATTCAAATGCAGCTCACGGATTCCCCCACCCCCTTATCTCGTGTATATCTATAATAAATAGCAGCAACATATTACTTATCTACAATCAGATAATCCAAACAGTTCTAACTTACGCTTGTCCAATCTGGCCCATGCAGCATATAATAACATGGATCTACTCGAAAAAAGCCAACATGTTATGCCAAAACAAATCTTAAAAGCCCATTTGTATGTAAAAAATATTGATATTAGAAAATCAAATAATATACCACTTTTTAGAACATGCATTGAGAACCCCTCTCTGTTTTTTAAAATATTTAATACAAAATAAATAACTTCACAAATAGAACCCTGCACAGAATAGAAAAATACACCCTGTGTAGAAATATCCAACTACATAAGCCTCGGGTCATATGTAGTTTACTTGATTAAATCCTTTATATTTTTTAATATCTTCTCTCTTCCAAATTTTTCTAAAGTTCATAGCTCCATCTCAAGCTGATAGGAACCTTTCCTATCAGCCAATCAGATAACTCGTTCTCAGCGTTCCTGAGACGAGACCATTTTCCTCATTCCAAACTCAGGTTTGAGTCTGCTGTGCTCAATGATTGGACAACCGAATCTGGTCCCTACCTCCATCAGGTGAGTGAGTGACTGTAGGGTTTAATGGCGCAAGAGCCAAAGTAGGCTATGCTGCGCCACTACCTCCATCAGGACAGCTACCTGCAAAAATTATCTTATGATGCAAATGCAAAGTTTCTGATTTAATTTGATTGAGCATGTTTGAGATGTTCTAAAGAGACATATTACTGCATTTAACACCCGATCCCTGCAACTCTTCGAATAGCCTTCCCAAGGCAATGGAATTTATAGGAATCTGAGAGTTAATTACGACTATCATCTTGACCATGGAACATATCTGTCAAACTTGTATCTCTGTTAGTGGTAACCATATTCCTAACTAAAGCTGATCACACAATGAGCTCAGATGCTATGTTTTCATTTTGAGTATTTTCAATACAGAAAATTAGCTTATCATTTCTCTTTGATGTCTTATTTGTGAAGCACTATTTGATTAATGATTTTATCTAATTTTTCTTAAATTCCAAAGAATAAAAATTTCACAAATCACATTGTTTCCTTTAATTTTTGAAAACTAACGTATTTTATTTAATAAGATTTAATTTTGAAATTGATAAAAGATCAATTTAAGAGATACAAATCAGAATATTGTTCTGGAATCTACGCACGCAAATATATATATATATAAAGATTAATAATACCGTCTATAGTGATATAACTGATAACCACACACATATATTTTATATTTATTATATATACTCTTACAGCTAGTATATATTCATTCTCAAGTAATAACACAATAGTTTATCACACATTATAATAGTTAACACAATATTTGAATCGTTTATTTTATATAAATTTCCTCCTAAAGTCTAAATTTTTAATTAGATAAATCCCTATAATTTAATTAACTCCATTAAAAACATAAACTTAGTTTTCCCGAGATCAAAAAGTAGATTTTAAAAAACTAGGGACACTTATTTCGACACGCTTGTTTCTTGTTTTTATGCTGTTTTGAAAAGGGAGGGGATTGTTATTTTTTGTTAACATCAATAGGAAATACTTATTAAAAAGAATGAGTCTGAAAAGGTTTCTTCGAAAACTGCAAGGATCATCTGATTTGAGAAAAAATGCTTTGAAACTTCGTACACATCTCAAACTCGTAAAAAGACTTTATTTTTATTTTGCAGCTATAGACTGTAAGAAATTTTGCACCTAAAAAGGAATGCAGAATTGCAGAAACCCGAAAGGAACACGAACTTTTTGAATATGCCTTAAGAATTTTTAAATTCCTTTGTTTTGGTTTTCTTTATATATATATATATATTCCTAGCTTATCTAAAAAGATTAATACTTTTGGAAAACAAAAGATTGTAAACTGTTATAATATCTACATATTATACTAAAAATTTACTTCTGAAAATGTAATTTAACTTATTTCAAAAACCTGTAAATAAGTATTCTTTCTTTAGCAAAAAAAAAAACGCGTCAGTTAGTTTTCACACTTTTTATTTTCATGTTATTTGATTCAATTTAATTAAAAAAAAAAAAAAAAAAAAAAACGAATTGTGTTTCATTTTACGCGAGAAAGTATAAGAGATTTCAGAACTCAGAAGATTATTACTATAATTTTCTTTAGGAGCCGACTTGTTAACTTGCAATTTCTTTATCAGTATTTGAGTGGGCTCAAAACTCATTGCTTTAAATTAATTTTAATATTTTTAGAAAGAAGTTAATCACTCAGAAGAAATTCTGATGCCCTCTCATTAAATTTTTTCCCGAGATTTCCTAATTCGAACAATTTTAGAATTATATTTCACAAATCGAATTTCATATAAACAATTTTTAAGCCCCTAAACTAATTTTGAATGTTTTAATTTAAATTATGAATGCAATTTTAATTTATCGATCTTTATAAGATCAATTTAAGTTTCCTTAAAATCAAATTTTAAAGTCAAGTGTAACTTTATGTTTTATAACATTAAAAGTGATACAAAAAATTATTTTCAATAACTTTTTTCATGAAATATTTTTACTATTTTACCTTCATGCCATTTATTTGTAAAGCTTGCAAATAGTCTTTTAAGATACCTTCGATCAACCAATTTTTGAAATTTTTAAAATTATTTTTCTTTTCCCAAAAAATGCTCAAAAGGTAAGAGTGTCTCTTTTTCATTTTTTACCCCTGGAAATCTCCTTTCAGAATTATTATAGAGACTATTGACAACAAATGAATGCATATGTAAATATAATTAACCTAAATAAGTCGGAAATTTTGGTATTAATTAATAGAGAGTGACCTAAAAAGTTGTTAAGGGAACAAGGTTACGGTTACAAAGAAATCAGAAGAAAAACGACCTGGAAAGTTTAAAAAGGCAGAATTTCTAGATTTTTCAACTTATATAATGAGAATAGAAACAAAACCTGAATGATAAAGGCAAGAAAAGATACTTCACAGTAAATGATGATAAAAAAATTAATAGGTTTTTTTTCTCAAATGAAAGTTCATAAACATGAACATGAGATGACGCTTCCCTGCAACGGTCACTTGATAAGGAAAAGAAACATTTACAGATATGTCATCAGTCAGCCAAGGAAAGCTCAAGCAATGACCCCTTGCCCTTGGCGACGGATTTGGAGACTATTTGTGCGACAAATGGACCGTGCCCGAATGTGCTGGAGCCCAGACGAAATATCGATTGGGAAGAAAGTTACGGACTTTTCGAATTTTCTGTGTGACGTCAAGCCTGGCCGGAATAGGGAGAAATACGACGAGAGACTGATCGAAGGGAATCAGTCTGTCTGTGGAGTCTGTTTTGGAGAACAAGAAGTTGTCGGCACTTGGAAGTGAAGCGAGCGGGTAAATTTGCGGAGAAGCATTGCGTATCAGCTGGGAATTGTCCTGGCCTTCCCTGGAAGAGTGAAGTATTTTTGCGGAGGTCGTCCGTAGTGAGAACTAGCAAGCTGGGGAGCTAAACGTTGCTGATATAACTGTGACTGTTCTTAAAAGTGCTGTTTTGTTCCTGTATATGTGTCATTAATCTGTAAAAATGTCGTGTTTTCTGTTTGTGTTATTGTTCTTGCTCTGCTACCTGTGTATCATCCTGAGGATTTGTAAATAAAGCGTATATTCTGAAATTTTCGTAACTATATTATGTCTGGTGAATTAAAAAAAAGGGCAAAATGCAATGTGAAGTAGAGAGCAAATACTATTCGTAGGAGACTAAAAGTTGTTCGAAATAAAAATTCTACAGGAAAAAAAATCATATTTATTTGTTAATCATAAGAAGTAAGAAATTAAAACTACTCTAAAGCTCATATCAGTTGAATAGAGGAAAATGGGGTAGATTTTCTTAGGAATAACAAACACACACATATATATGAAACAACTATTCCAATAAAAAAAATTTCGAGTCTAAGTTATTGATTTTCTTATTTAAATAATCAATGCATTACAGAAATTTTATTTAGAAAAACGCATGGTTTGATTGCTGCATTAGGCCAAACTACATGAAACTTGTGTACTTATAATATATGATCTGCTACCAAAATTCTAAAAAAATAAAAGGGATGAAATGAAAAGGAGAGTTGAAAATAAGAAAATGTGCTAAGGTATATACTTGGGACGTCTCTCCTATTTTACCAAATGCAATATATTCCACGGTAGAAATGAAACATCACTCAGGATCGTAATACTTGAGGCAAAGCCCTTGAAGGGTGAAACGTTTGGTACACCCAATTCTTCACAATCATAAAAGTAATATTGAAAGCATTTAATTGGCTTTATATATCAACGAAAATATCCGTCCAAATTTAATAACGACGCTGAACATGGATTGAACATAGACTTAGAATGCTATTAATGAAAATAAAAGAATTGCATTGAAATGAGCAACAGATGGAAAGAGCCACAGAAGAAAGATGGCTGAAGAGCCGGAAGCAGCGTTAGATTGAATTACATGGCATACAACTGCTGTGGTCTCATGCACCACTATGGTGTGACTATAAATGATGATGATATAAACGACATACACACAACAATCAAGATTTTTTTATTCCAACTTATTTCGGTCAAAACTTGTTTTCAAAAAGATTTTTTAATGCCAAAACAAAAATACTATCTAACTTTGTAATATTTTCGCTGCAACCAAAATATATATAGGTGTGCGTGTATGTATACAAACTATATATATATATATACATGGGGGTTGTAGAGAGAATGTGAACAGCCGCATAATATTAAACACGTTTTTATTACGGGCAAATATTTACATGGGGAGGGGCAAAGCATAGAGATATTTTAAAATCATTCTTTTATATTATAAACACATATTATAATTCAAAAGAAAATAGATAATAAATAACTCAATAATCAGAGAAATAAAAAAAAAATATATTTGGAAAAAAAAAAAAAAAAAAAAAGACATAAAAATGGAAAGTATGTTTAATGCCGGAACAGGCTTTGGATTGTTAAGCTGAGTTACTCTAGATCTGTTGATTAAATTATCCTTATCAGTAAAATATGTCATTAAAAAATGGTTATGAAAACAAAAATAAAAGTGAAAAAAATTCTGAAAACTAAAATCCTAAAAATTTATTAAAAAAGAAAAACACACAAAATGCCCAAAATAAATCATAAAGAACCAAAAAAAAAAAAAACTTATTTAAAAAAGTATAAAAATTAAAGGAGGAAATTCTTTTCAAGTGCAACAACTCCCCGTGCATTAAAACAACAGACATAGATAGCAATGATCACAATTTAGAAATTTACTTAATAATTAAGTTTAGAAAAACGATTTACTCACTTATAACCCATGAATATTATACTAATATAAAGTCATGAAAAAGTATAAAAATTAGTCATATATATATATATATTCATATATAATATATATTCTTTTGTTGATTTTGGATTTTCATTGTTCTCTTATTTTTATGTGTTTTTGATAATAATTTCATTGCTCTATCATATATATATATATATGTATTTTTTGAAGTATAAATATATTTAGAAATTTAATTCAAAAATTTTTTTACGGAATACTAGAATGGTGTCTAAAACACAAAAGATTTACAAAAAACACGGATAAGCTTTTACGGAAAATTGATTGGATGCTAATTTCTCTATTATAATTTTTTATAAGCTTATACATGTTATACTAAATCTTTTGTGTTTTAGACACCATTCTAATATAATAATTACAGTTTTTAAATCCCCCCCATTTAATAATATGTTTTTAATTTATAATTATATTTTGAAATATTGTTTTTATCTCACTGTAGCTCCATATTTTTAATGTATATCATTGTCTGGAAGAGAATGTTGGGCCTCTGTAAAACTAGTTAAAATCTGTCATAAGCCAGATTGAGAATTTAAAAATGCCACAGTTAATTTTCTTTTTTGGTTTATATCTCCCAAATGTTAACAAAAATTTGTCTCATTTCTTGCTTTGCACTTTTGCTAATTTTGAGATTTATCCTTTGTTAAATTTTGAAGCTATTCAGAAAGTAAAGGAACAAACAATATATATATAATAATTTAATCTTTTTGTTCCGGGTCTTGAGTTTTAGTTTTTTTTTATTAACGTCGCACTAGAAGCAACACGAGGGCTATTGACGACGGACCTCGTAATTTTGAACCACGGTCAAGTGACGAGGACGACACCTGAGCTGGCACCCCCCTCTCCTAACATCCACACCACGCCAATCCGGGTCTTGAACCGAAATGCGTGGTTAAACTATTTTTTATTTGATCAAAAACACTACATTCAGAAATTACTTTGCGATTAAAATTGGTAAAAAATTAAAAGAACAAAAAAATACAGTTTTCCAAGAAAAAAGCATAAAAGAATTAATTAAGAATACAAAATAGAATAAAATATCTAAAGATAACAATTAATTTATTTTTAAATTAAATATATATATAAATACAAAATTTATTAATGAAAAATGAGAGAAATTATAATTAAAATCATATTACAATTTTTTTTTTTTTTTAGAATATTTATTACAAAATGCTAACTTAAAAATTCTTATCTGAAGTGACAAAAATTGTAAACACTTCAATAATAATTAAACAAAAAGTGTAATTTTTTTAAAAAAATATTTATATATCAAGTAACTAAATTTCAAAACATATACTCATATCACTCTTTATAGTCTATAAAATGAATTTAAATAACATAAGAATTAAAAAATAAAGATATTTGTACATTATAAGATCTCTTGAATATTTTTAAGCAATTGGAAAATTATTTATTCTATTTTATAATTTTCACACTTTACATCAGTTTAAAAAAAAATACAGGAAAATTGTCATTAATTGAGTAATAGTAAAATTTATTTGAAAATTGGCAAAAATATCCATTCAGTTTCCCTGTAATTGTTATTATTTTGAATTAAATTTAAAGATGAATTAGACTGCAAATTTAGAGTTAAAATTATCTTGAAACACTATGTAATCTATATATCGAAATAAAATTTACATAATTTTATTCATAATAATGTAAATAGATATTAGCTTAACTATTAGTCAATTACTAGTTACTCCATCTTCAGGTATACATTTTTTTTATCATTAAATATAATATAATTTTCTTTTAGTACTAAATTAATTCAAAATAATTACATTTTTCACAAGAAATAAGTTTAGTTGTATTATAACTCATAAAAAAATAATTAAAAATATCCTGAGATCATCTAAATGTCTTGAATTAAACAGATCTTTATATTCACAGATATGGTGAGTATATTTCTTTGTTTTTTGTATACTTAATGCTATCAAAATTATTTTTGATTATAGCAATATTATTAAAATTATAATTTCTTGTAAAATAGTTTATAATAATTTGTACCTGTTTATTCAATTTACCATTTTAATTAATACATTTAAGAAATATATTCTATTTTAACTTTTTTAACATTCACCAACTTCAGATAGATTATGCATTGGAAGAATGCCAAGTTAATCTTACAATCAAATTATTACAGATTTTGAAATAATGGTTAATATTACCCCCCCCCACACACACACACCAAAAGAACATTTTCTGTAGATACACTTATTTCCAAAATAGAAATGCAAGTCATGCCTTGTCCCAGACATAAGAACTAAAGACAATACTTGCAATGAGAATTACCATGCAATACACAGGCATTTTATACATAAAAAGCTTCATGTGTCTTGAAAAAGAAATCCGATCGATTTAGGTCTACTTGTGCGAGAACTTGCCAGCCTATAAGTTCACAGTCATAAAATATATACAATTCTTCTATTCCATTCATGCTGTTATCAACACCATGTTACGATCTAAGAAATTAGTAAATTTTGTATATTCATAAATTACTACAAAGATGGTTTTGTTTCAAAACTCATTTTATTTCTTAATGAATCAATTTGTTTTTTTGAAACACCTTCCTTAGAGAATCATACTTTCAAATGTCTACATTTTTTTCCAAACACAATTTCAACTGCACTTACAATAGACTTTTCTACACCCCATGCAGTTTTTTTCCACTTATAATAAACCTCATTTAGAGGCTTCTTTTTACTAGCAACACATATATCCCAAGACTAACTTATTTTTTTAAATTATTAAAAATAACAACTTTCCCCTTTCCAATATATTCATTTTCTTGTGATCTGATCAACAACAGTTTTAATTTACTATTTTCATTAATATCATATTTAATCTTCAATATAATATTTATGTTACAAGAACCAAATATTAGTTTGAGAGCATCTTGAGTTTTTTTAAAAAAAATATTATGTTAAGACTATATGATAATAATGAAGTATGTAAGCTAACTACTGGACCATAGGACGGGAGGTCTACAAAACATAAAAAGTTTTTTACATGCATAATATTTTTCCTTTTCTTCTTTTAGTAGTTTCAATCCCTATTACACATATTATACATTTGCCACAACTTACCTTTTCTTTCCCTTCTAATTCTTGCCCCAAATATTGAAACAAATTTCTCTATTTCAATTTTTACAAGCCATGATGTCAATATAAAATCATAAACATAAAGTTAATGATTTTATATTGACATCATGTTTATAATATAAAAGGTGAGCTTATTGGAGTAATTTAATAGTTTTAAGCACTGATTATAACAGTTTTAACAGGTGATTAAACCATAAAATGTACAAATAATTGCTTATATTGTCGATGGTCCATGCAATATTACATAGAAATTTTAATACATGGTACAAATTTTTTCTGCAGATCAGGTTATTTTACATATAGCACACTAGAAAAATTTTAATAGATAATATATATATCATCTACAGTATTAAAACAGAAGAAATATTTTTAAAAAATTTTAAAAGATGTCATAATCCCAACTACTTATTATGCCACTGCTCACATCTGGCATTTTATTAAAATATGTAATTATTTCTCTATGTATTTGAATTTCTTTTTTCATAATTTTCAAATACAAAAATATACAATTTCTGTTATCTTCATATTTAACTGTTCTTTATGCTTAGTTTCAATAAATTACATTTTAAGACTATTAGCTATATTTAGCATATCAATGCAAGCAAATATATTTAAACACATTTTAATAAAGTGAACATTTTATATGGGAAAATAACTGTTTAATCAAAACAAAAGAAAACACACACACATTTTTTAATGAAAATTATCAATCATATGTTACTATAACTGCTAATATTATTTTACATTTATTTTTTGTCTATATTTGTATGCCATTAAACAGGAAAAAAAATTCACAAAATTTTTCAATTAAAAAATATTTATTCATGTAAGAAAATGTATTGATTAAATACAGACCGATATTTGCTAATTGTAATAAATATATTAATACATAGGAAAAGATGAATCAATATCCAGATGCCAAGCATGAAGTCCTCCAATAACATCTTGCCAAATACAAGAAGGAATAGAATTTTTCAAAGCAAGAACAGCTCTCTGAGAATCATTCCCCCGCCTACAAATGACATAGTTACAGCTATAATCAAATTGTTCTAGCAAGTTTTTAAGCTCCAAAAGAGAACTTTCATGTCCAAGTTTATCTAAAGGTATATTCACAGAATTGGGCAAACTACAAATTTTAAATTCATTTGTAGGACGCACATCTATTAATAAAAACTTTGAACCATTTTCGATCATTTCTTTAAATTTAATGCAAGAAATTCGGTCACTTTCAGACAAAAGGGATACATTAATTATTTTATCAGTTGCTGACCTATTACAAAATTCTTCATAATCAATTAGTTTTTTAACTGAGGGTTCTTCACCACAAACAGAACATTTTTCTTGCTTATTGCGTAACTGAATCACTCTAAAATCACCACTTAAGCCATCGAATAGTAACATTTTTTTAAAAAAAGATGGACGGGAGCCTACAGCTATTTTGATGACTTCTGCTGCTTGTAAGCATCCAATCACACCCGTAATAACACCAATTACACCGCTCTCAGAACAGTTTGTAACAGCGTCAGCAGAAGGTGGTTTAGGAAACAAGCAACGATAACAAGGGCCATCTAAATAATTATACACTGTTAATTGGCCTTCAAATCTTAAAGCTGAACCTGAGATAAGATGTTTATTAAACAAAACAGCAGTATCATTTAATAAATATCTTGTTGGTACATTATCTGATGCATCAACAATTATGTCATAACGCTCAATTATTTTTTCAATATTTTTAGAATTCAGAAGTAAAGTGTAAGTATGACATTTAACAAGAGGATTTATGGCTTTAATTGCTCTTTTCAAGGATTTGGTCTTTTCTTCACCAACTGAATCAACAGTATGAGCTACTTGGCGGTGTAAGTTACCGACTTCAACTATATCATGGTCTACAATGCCTATCTCGCCAATTCCTGCAGCTGCTAAATATATACCAACAGGACATCCAAGTCCACCAGCTCCTACAATCAAGACAGACGTCTGTTTCAAAGCAATTTGACCAGCTACGCCAATTTCTGGAAGAATAAGTTGTCTACTATACCTTAAAACTTCACTCTGAGAAAGAGAAGATGGTTTTTCTTCTTTAGTACAGGAAATTTCATCAAAACCATTTTCGCTCCCAACAAGTGCTTTTAATCTCATAATTTCTTTATCTTTCTGTTGAATAACATCTTTCAACTTCAAAATTTCTTCCTCCATCAGCGTTAAAAATAACTAGCTCCTTGTATTAATTAAATAATCCGCTAATCGTCTATTGATAATATAAGTGCTCGCATTAACACAACAACCGTTACAGTTACAAAGCTAAACGAAGGAACGATAAGTTTTCGGAGAATGGCCAATCAGCGTTTTTGGAGCGGTATTGAAGTAAAAATTGGTTTGGGTTCGAGAGTTTCTAGATACATGTTTAGCGCGGCAGCTCTTTTGCAGGCGTGCCCGAAAAATTCCGTCTATTTTACGCGTAAAGTTTCGGTGCAATTTCTAACTTGAAATTTTAATCTCTCCAATAATCTTGAAGCAAAAAGTGACATCATCGATAAGAATATCATCTTATTAATATTTTTAGATATGAAATTAACTTTAATCAGGTATGAGATAAAATTATTCTGCACATTTAAATCATATTTATTTGGGAAAGAGTGTTATGAAATATTTTTTGTGGTAAATAATTTTTAACCAGCATTTAATATACTATGCGGGACTGAAAAATTCGTCTGTTCAATGTTTAAATGTACATGTGTCATCTTCATGAGTCTTTCAGTCTTTTAAATTATGCCGGTCTCGCCCATTTCGTCCGTGCGATGAAATGTTGCACGGTCTATTTTTTATTAAATATGTGCAAAAACAGGTCAGTTATCCATAAAAAATCTGTTCTGCTAGGTTATTTTATTCAAACTTGCTAACTATTGTATTTTTCAATTTAATTTGTGATTTTTAGATACAGTTGTACCTTTCTTACTATTACCAAGTTTTGCATTGGGTTTCATTAATAGTTTCCTAACAACTTGTATTTTTAATGAACTGAATTACCTATAAAATTATATTTGAGGTATACATTTTTCTTTTACATTTATTTATTGAGAATATAAAGTGGCATATTTCAGTATAATTTCAACAGTTTTAAAGTTATTTGATATTTTTAAAGACCTTTATACCACATTTGAAACTGAAACTAGTTTTCACATCTCTTAAGTTACTTATCAATCGTCTCAAATTACTATTTAAAACTTATTTTATTAATTACTTGTAATAATCCACTAGTTGTTAATGAGTTCAATATTTTGAATCAACATATCCCCCTGTGTTAAATTATATTTTATAGTTCAAATTTAAGTTTTGGTGTTTTATGATGTAATATTATTGATATACTTATGGAATATGTAAGAGTATTGAAATATATTGAGTGTTTTGTGTGAAATGTAATTACTTTAAGAATCTTTATGAGAATTTTTTAATTATAAAATATGCGATTTCTGACAAATTAATTATTCATGCATATCTCTTTCCCTTCTCGATACCGATTTCATTCAATATTTCGTTTTATTAAGTTTGCGTGTTTAAATTCATAAAATGCTATCGAATTAGTTTTAATTTTTTGATTCTGTATATTTGAATGTTATGAGAAAGAAGCGTAACTTTCAAATTAGTTTATGAAAATATTTTAATTAAGTGCTTTATCAATTGCATTTCATTCGGTTTCTTGCGGATTCTTTCTGAAATGTATTTGATCCCAAGTTTGAATTGCTCATAAATTATGGTATTTTATAACAAACTTCAAAAATCAAACTCATATTTTTAAATTGACAAAACTTAAATGAGATTTATTATAGAATTCAGGAAATATAAATTGATTGAACTTAATTGTTTTTAATGCACTGTTCTGTGTAATACTTAATTGAAATCATTTTTGTACTTTCATATGTATAGAATATCATTTGGATCCAATTGTAAACATTGCAAAATACTGTATCAAAGTTTATTATATTTGTATTGATGATGACCAGTGATTTCTTTAGTTTGGTGCCATTGAATCGTTTATTTGTCTGGTGATGTGATTATTATCCTATTTGGCATTGTTACACATAATTACAACTGGTACTTTTAAAAAAAATATTTTTTAGAAGGACAATTTTATTAATGTGGTTAAAAATTGAAGGAAGCTGGTTTGATCCAATTGAAAAATAGTTAATTTTTATATTGATTGATAATTTAATTTATATTATTTATATTGATTTGAAATTTTTTATATTGAAAGGAAATTTAATATTAAATGGTATGCAATTCATTCTGTGACCCAATAGAAGTAGTGAAATTATAAGAAATATTTTTGCTAAAGGAAAAATTTTAAATGCTTTTTCTAATTTGCTTATAAATTTTATTAGCTTTTTTTTTTCTAACTACACAAAAATACTCAATTTAGATTGTTTTTAATATGAATTATACAATTTTAAATTTGATTTGCTAATAACATAAGCATATGATTATATTAAAGATAACTCTAGTTTCCTTATATATATTTCTATTGAAGTTAATTTCAACACACTTTTCGGGTAATAAAAAGATAATCTTTCCCTTCCCTTTCCATACTGGGTACAGTATTTTTTCTGAAGTATTTTTAACTGGATTAGTAAATTTAAAACTGAATTTTATGAAGCTTTTTTGTTAATTTGAATATCAAGTAAGTTAAATCAAATTTTACACTATAATTTAAAATGAAGAAAATCTTGTCTATGTTGTAATTTTTTTTTTTTTTTTTGTATGGTTTCAGTATTTCGTGTATTATCATACTATCTTATACGGTACATTTGTAATTTAGATCCATATAATTCTGAAATGTAAATTGTTTTACTGGATTCTGATTAAAAGTTAGATTAGTAATAAAAGATTTTAAGAGTAGTAATTATAGAAATTCGTATCTTTGATTTGTTACTTTAAATGATATATTTTCAAGATTTTGTATAACAAAATTTTCATTCTCTGTTTAAGAGATAAAAACAAATCTGATTATTTCATTTTAATATTTTTATTTTATTAAAGTTTAATACATTTTAATGTGAAATGTTAATCTTGTATCATTTATTTTTTAGGCATCTTAAAGTACAGCATCATTGCATCCAAGTTAGATTTAGCTATTGAAGATAACTAAAATGAATGTTTCAAATACTGATTGGAATTCTTAATGGCTCTACCTGATTCAATAGCTGAAATTCTTGTGTGAATATAATACCAGATAGTGATATTTGATATTCATATTTATTATGTATCATAATCTATATCATCCACCATGGTTTGTAACCAATCAAGCTGGAAAAACTCAATTTCTTTTAACATATGGCGACTTATCACTTATTTCTATCGATCATTTGACTGCTTTTATGCCAACACCCTTGCAACAGCAGCCTGTTTTTGCCACATCTCAGATTGCAGTGGATATTCCAAATGTCAAAAGAGTACCCATGAATATGTTGATGCAAAGTATGGAATCTGTGAACAATTACATGCCTTTTCTCAGGAGGCGGAACTTTAACCCATGTATATTAGATAGGCAGTTTTCTAAAGAAAGTCTTGTAGAATCAGCCGGTGGTGATAGTGGTGTTTCTAGTTCTCGTTCCTCTACTCCTTCTTCTGTTGAAACATCAGGAAGCAGCGAGTCAAAAAACTTAGGACTTGGGAACACAAATGGACTGCTATCTAACCAGTTTCGTCCTCGGTAATTGTTTTAAATATTTTTTGATAAATTTACTGGATAATGTAAATTTTTTCATTGTATTTATGAAAATTTAATAGTCATATTTATTGAGAAAGAGCATAGAAGAATAAATATACTTAATTTTTATTTATCTCAATTAGATGTAGAATAATAAAGGTTCAAAATGCATGTAAGAATATGTCGATAAGTTTTGTGTGTGTTCATTTTGAAATAACAAGACTTTTGACTTTTTTCTTATTTAACAAACATTTTATTTAAATAATATTTTTTGTCTTGTTATTTAAATAAAACATTTGTTATTGTAGGAGAAAATTTGATCATGGTAACAGTTCTCAGAGACAGAATATTCATCGACGTTTTCAAAATCAAAAGCGCTCTCCACAGAATTCAAAAGTTCCAAATGGAAGCATTCCATCAAGAAAAATTCCACAACATCCTAAAGATGAATGGTTTAATGTAAGCTCTGATTTTATGTGGTTTTAGTTGCTACTAAAATTTTTCTTTGTTAATTTCAATAAAGTTTTCATCTGTGTTAAAAAAAATAGCTTTTCTTAATCTTCATTTTTAATACTAATTTTTATTGTTTTGTTTACCATATTGATTTTTGATTATATTTTTGTTAATATAGACTTGTATATAATAGAAAATTTTTGAAGTTTTGATTTTATTGCTTATTTTGATTTAAATTATCATTTCAATAGATAAAGCTTAAAATCCAAAATTTTGTTTTGCTATGTTTAACTCTATAGGTGTCTCGTGGAATATGGGATCATTATATAAAAACAAGGCAAAAAGAAGAAATGTATATAAAGAAAATGAATCTTCGAACTGCTGTGCATTCACTTTTAAGTCAAATCTTTCCAAGTAAGTTAACTGTCATGTATTTTTTAAAATTCTTACTATTAGTTCACACTCTTCCAATATATATATATATATATAAATAAATAATCTTGTTCAAATTTTCAATCTTTGATAAAATACTTTTTATTCATCTACTCAAGTTCAAATACATTCTTTTAAACTTGTAGTAGATCACACTTGATGTTAATACAGTTTTTC
This sequence comes from Nephila pilipes, assembly GCA_019974015.1. Classification (NCBI taxonomy): domain Eukaryota; kingdom Metazoa; phylum Arthropoda; class Arachnida; order Araneae; family Nephilidae; genus Nephila; species Nephila pilipes. The sequence goes on from BMAW01075380.1 coordinate 1,178,588, forward strand.
AAATATTAATTCATTAATTAAATTCAATTGGTAAAAATGTAGTTTAGTCCATCCACTTGGTGTGATTTCAAAAATTGCCAAACTTGGTGATTTTTTTTGGCTGAACGTTAAGTCTGCGAAGCGGACCAGGGTAGCCACATTTGGCAAAATACCGCCAAATAAATTCCTGTTGCCAAGGGTGGTTGGGCTAAACTGCATTTCAAAATTTAATTCACCAGATGAATTAAGAAACAAGCCAATGCTTCTACTATGTCATTTGTTTTGCAATGGCAAAGTTGATAGAGCGTCAGCATAGAATCTTCATGCCTTCGGATCAAATCTCGTCGGAACATAAAATTTTTTTATTTGATTTTCAAATAATTTTAGTTTTATATGGGAGAAAAATTTTTTTTCCTCTTATATAAGATACTTAGCAGGATATAAATTTAGGAATAAATACAGTCAGTGATAAAGCTTGTAGATGGATGGGGAAAAAACTCTTTTGCCACTTAATATTGTGATTCTGTCTTATTTATATGCATTATTTCTATTAATTGTAATTATTTAATAAAAAGTAACTAAAATAAAAAATTTCTTTGTTGACCTAAATAGGAATTAACTTTAATTTATATATATTATATTACTTTGTTCTTAAATATGATTATGTATTTGACAGCAGTTGATATCTCTAGTTGAGTAAAGTTCATTTGGTGATTTATAAGTAATTTTGAATATATTTGATAATATGCTAATTTAAAATTAACTTGATTATCCATATGTTAATTTATTTTGTAATAAATATTATATAATTTTTGTTAAATAATTTTATTGAAAATATTATTGCTTTAATGTATACATTTCACTTGTAAAAAAATGTACATTTCATTTACCACTAGTTTAATAAGCAGTATTAGTATTTATATTTTAATTCTCAGATCTTTCTTTGTGTAGATTGTGGTTTGAGAGTTGTTGGTTCATCTGTAAATGGTCTAGGCACTAACAATAGTGATGTAGATATGTGTCTGGTCCTAGCTTCACCTGTAGAGGTAACTAATCCTTGAAATTTTTCATTTCTTCTAAAGTAATATTGTTATGTAATTGTCTTTTGTATCTATTCCTTTTTTTTTAAAAAAAAAAAAAGTTTGCATGTGTTTTACAATTCTTTCCAATCAAATATTGTTTTATTCGATTAGTATCACTTTAGAAGCAACATAAAGGTAACTAGTAATATACTTTGTGATTTTCAAGCATGGTAGAATGACATGGGTGATATCAGAGCTGATTACCTACTAGTTGTGAAGTTTGTTTTGTGTGAGGCTTAATGTTGAACACACACACACTTCAGAGGACTCTACAGTTTTTATAGATAATTTATCACGTATATTAAAGGATAGGTATAACATATAACGCTGGATGCAATACTTGTCAAGTTGTTGCCAAATTCCTTAGATATGATTAATAAACTTAACTACAATTAATTTTGATACTGATATGTCACATGTACTCTTTTAATTTAACTAAAATCTTATAAATATGCTGAATGTTTACAGATATATTCATACCCTATTTAATAACCTTGTATGTTATCTGAGTAACTATTTTCTACATAATTTTCATATGTAGTATTTTCTAACTCATCATTCTCCATGGAAATCGCCAAAGCAGGGTTAGTCACCCAGTGGAGGTTATTGATAAATTTTGAAGACATTAAATGTTTTAATTCTTAATATATACTTTTGATTTGTGGCAGTTCAAACTTTATAAGATATTGGATTATTTTCAGAAATTACAATAGCAGGTTTCAAAGTTGTATTTCTCATGTTCTGTACAAGAACTTTTATCTCCTATCCTTAAGAGCATTAGGGTTCTTGTCATCTTATTAAAATAAAGCTTTTGCTTTGACTGCCATTACTTTGATTTTGAGACATCTTAGAAGATTTCAGATCAAACAATGATCACTGACAGGCAATTTAGTTCTCATTCTATGATTAAACAGGAGCTGATTGGAGATAAACCTATACCTAAAATTAAAGTATTTCTGGGCTTGCCGTATGTCTGGGACTAACCAGGATAGTCCTTATTTTCTAGTACTCTCTGAGGTTTGTGAATTTTGTGATTAGTGAGGATTTTTTAAGTTTTAGACCTATATGCTCAACAGTGTTTTTAAACATTTTCTTGTGAGTGTGCATCTCTCTTCAAGATCTTGAAGCAAAACACGTACATCAATTTTGTCGGGCATTTTTACTGGTCTCGCCATAACTTTTTAATTGTCATTTGGCAACACAACAGGGATAATGTATTTGTCGTTTTCATGTGCCAAATAACTTGTCTTGATCATTTTATCTCTATCATTTGTCTCACTGTTTAGTAATGAGCAAAAGAAAATATGTGTTTAGTGTTATCCTGCATCAGGAATACAAATTTTTAAATTATAAATTTGTTATGATTGTGTTATGACAGTAACAGTGAATGTGTTCATTGCACACTTATATACTGGAGAGTTTTTAATAAATTGCACATAAAGGAAAGAGTGAAATTGAAAACAGCTACACATAGGTGTGTGATTAATACTACTACTGCTTCTGGAAACATGAGATTTTTTTAAGCCAAAGATAGAAATAATAACAGTGATTGGGAGTATACTGTATGCTCATACCACACAACTAGACAAGAGCTCAGTTTCAAAACATCAGACTACACATCTAAACTGATTAGAAAGTTGTGACCCAAATTTTCATTTTATAGAACTGAAACAGAGGCAATTATTGTTAATATTATTTTGCTTTTTATATTTGATAATGTGTTTTTTGGGGGGAAACGTTAATTTTATAACAGTAATGACGAATAGCTCAAACAGAAGTGGAGTAAAACTTGTTCAGATTGTTGTAAAATATTTCAGTCTGGAGAAGGGAATTAAAGTTAAATTTTGAAGTGTCTGGTGAAATTGCTAAAATTTTTACTCTATATTTTGCAGCATGTGGGAAAAAATAAAAACTTGGAGAAAAGTCAGTTTACCATCTTACTGATAACAGTATTTTTAATGGTGTGAAGTGAAAGGGGAATCAAAATGTCTTTAAAGAAAAGTTCAAAGGGATTTTGATACTTATTTTGGGAATTAGTTGTTCAGCCCTCATTGTATACAATTTAGTACAAACAGCATGTGATTATCTACCTCTGAACAGAGAAGCTATTTTTATAAAAATTTGTAAATATTTTCACATATGTACAGTAAGAATTATATTTCGAGTTCTGTGTGAATTTATAGAAATGGGTTATAAGTATCTTATAATATAGTAAGGTTCCTTAGTTTGTTACCTACAATAGAAAGAATTTTCCTTTTTGATGGACAAAAAACATAAGACTTATTGTGTTACAAATGCCCAAAATTATTTGATTTTCTTGAAAATGTAGAAAGTGAACCGTTTTTGATATTTATATTCTACTGTTATTTAATAATTAGTTCTGAAATTAAAAGCTAATTCTGTCACAGCAATGGAAGCATTTCAAACATATTTCAAATTTGCCGACTTCAGGATAGAAAAAACCCTCAAATTTATGTCATCTTCTGCCAAAGAATTGTTATGCTCTCTAAAAGATTATAATGATGTTTGGATAAAAAAAATTCTTAAGCATGTAAAATTTTCATAATTAGATTATCCAATACTGAATTGCAGTCTGAGATTGGTTTAGAATTTACATTTTACAAGAATGGATGGCGCAGCATAACCTACTTTGGCTCTTGCTCCATTAAAACCTACAGTCACTCACTCACTTTACAAGAACGGAATTCAATATTTATACATGTCTCAGTTGAACATAATAGACTTGTCTTACTCTTAGATTTGAGTTTATAATTATCATAAACTATTAGCATAATATCTGTTTTATGTAATTTGTATATTTTGTACTGTTATAAAAACATAAGAGTCAATATATTGGCTTCTGTACAAGTATCAAGCTTAAAATTTATTTCATAATTAATCCTTGTATTTTTTTATACCAATTTTTTCACTTAGTTCCTCAGCATGAAGAATAATCTATATACAAGTTAGATATTTGTATTTCATTTACATTCTGAGAACCTTTCACTAGGAAATACTGCATTTTTATATTAGAACAACACATGACAACAAAATGATTCTTCCTCTTGCATCAGTTATTTAATCTGTATGTGTGGACATTCCATCTTGCTACAAGTTCTACCACGTTTTTTTTTTTTTTTTTTTGCTACTTATCACTCAATAAATTCACAACCACACTATTTGAAGAATTGTTCATCATCTGAAATGTTTATTACAACATCCACTTCAGCTTTCATATTTGGGTTCTCATTAATTTTTTTATTTATTCTTTACTTGCTTCTGCTGCATTCTTCAAAGTTAGTTTGGTTCTTAAAGACATTCTTAAAGAGTCTTGTCACAAATTCCAAGAACTACTTTCTCACAAATGAGCACATCTATGATCTGTCGCATCTTTGGAACAAGTAAAAAAAAATTATATCTTCTGAATACCACATTTTGACAAGAAAGGAAATATTCCTCAAACTTACACAAATATTTTGCAGAGTTTTTTCTATATGAAGGAGACTTGGCAAAATATCAATTTTGGTTGCATCAGGTTTGACTTTTTTTTCCCAATTGCAATCATTACGTTTTCAAACTTGTGGAAGAACTGGAAAAAGTGGCAGCAAATTCCCACTCAATTAATTAAGTGGTTTATAAAGTTCAATTTTTAAATATTTATAGTTTAACAGGATTGTGTGTTGATTCAGTTTTTATCTCCTTCAGGTTACATAAATAGATTCCTTAAACAATTTAGCAAATTTTAGTTAAACAACACACTGACACATTGTGAAGTTTTTTTTTTCTTTAAGGTGAGATTTAATGTTGAACACAACAATTCAAACAATAATTTATTATGCACATTAAAGACAACATATAACACATGCTACCTGATCCAATAAAAATTATCAAGTTGTCAGATTCCTTACACTTACAATAGGTGGGATTACGAGTAATAAACACAATTACAATAAATAATTTACTTTTGTGTCATACTTGTCAGATGTGAGTATCAGCTTTGATGTTTTGGATCTCTAAAATATTAAACTCCTTGACACAGAATTTAAAATTTTCATATGGATAAGCATATTATTTATGTATTGTAATTATAACTATGATTCTCTTTATTTTAGTATAAAGAGATTTTTGCAATTCTTTTATGATACATTGTTATTTGATTGGCATGACAATTGCAGTCTATTACCTACTTTGACCTCAAATTATAGAGTCTCATTCATTTTAATATGAATTTTTTTTTAAAGAAAAAATTGGTTATTGCTTTGCAAGTTTTATCTGAAATTATTTTTCAGATCGTAGGCAAGAACTGAGTGAATAAATAAAGTAAATGTTTTAATTTTGCATTTGCCTTTAATCACAATTTTTTTTTAGATAATTTTCTTCTATCTTTTTTTGAATTCTGAATGTTTTATTTAAGTTAAAAAGAAGGGAAAATGTCTTTGAAAAATAAGAGAAATGTATACATTAAAAACAAATTTTTGTTTACAAAAGTCTATATTAATGTTTTATAATTACTTGTAAATGACATTCTGTGTAATGTGTCAACACCCTTTTTTAAATGCTGAGGTTTTTTTAAAAATTAGCTTTCTTTAATTGCTTAATCTTCATATAATCAATCTGGGAGTGAATTGATTTTTAAGAACATTATTATGTGTGTATAATTTAAAGTAACTTATATAATATGAATTTTTGTTGAAATTCATAAGGATGGAAGTGATATTTGTTTCGTTTGATTTTCTTCTAATGTTGGAGGCATATTTTACTTTATATGCCTGTGAAGTTTTCTTATTCTTTATAAATACAAATATTATTTTAGTTATATTAATTAAAATTGTTTGGCAATGAATAATTGCATCTAATTTTTAAACATTTTTTAAGGACTTGTATTACTAAAAGATAATAGATATGGTTTTCTGTATTATTTCATAACTGTACAAAAATATTGGTACTTTTTTATTTTGCCGGCTCAAATCTCGTCAAGCAGACTACATTGGCAACAACACACAGTATACACATAGAAAAATGTATTTCTGTTTGGTGTCGGTTGCATCATTTTTGGCGACTTTATGCCTGCTCCGGCAAAATGGGGGAAAAGAACCAAAAAATTTTATACTGTAAAAAAGTAGCATTCATAACTACCATAATTTTGAGTAATTTTATTTAATCTAAATAAATTATTTTACAGATGAATATTTTATTCAAATGGTTTCTTGAAAAATGTATGACTTAGAATAATTCCTAAAAAAATTTAGTTCTTTTCCATTTTGCCGGCGCAAGCGATAAAGTCACCAAAAGTGATTCAACCAATTCCAAACGGAATATGTATATATTGTGTGTTGTTGCCAATAAAGTCTGCCTAGCGAGATTTGCTCCGGCAAAATGGAAAAGTACCAAAATTTTGTGCAATATTATACAAACTTTTCTTGGTAGATATACTTGGGATTGAAAAAAAATATTTAACAATGCCAATAAACAATTTACATTTACTCATTTATATAAGAAAGTGGAATATCAATTTGAAATTTAGTTTTCATGTTCAGAATAATTAAAGTACTATTTTACATTAGGTAAATTTGCCTACATGCGACAGAAACATGTAGGAACTATAAATGATAATGGGTCCATTATCTACTAAATGAATATCATTTAAATTGTATTTGAAGATTTTAGGTTTGATATAAATGGTTAAATAACGAATCAATTTAAGCAATATCTTGCAATTTTTAGTAAGTTTTTTACCTTGTAATATATAAAGTTACCGTAAGTATTAGTAAGAAATTGAACTTTTCTAGTTTATTTTCATACTAATAATTGGCTGTATATTATTCATAGGTATTGAATGTAAAGATAAAACTTGAATTATTCTCAAATGTTGAATAGATTAAAACTTGAATT
>BMAW01075380.1:1185550-1218601 GCA_019974015.1 Nephila pilipes
TAAAACTTGAATTATTCTCAAATGTTGAATAGATTAAAACTTGAATTATTCTCAAATGTTGAATAGATTAAAACTTGAATTTACTCTCAAATTCTCATTTTAAAGATTTGATAAATATATTTTCAGATTGATCAACAGACAGAAGCAATGCATCTCCTTCAGTGTGCTCAAAAACTACTTAACCAGTGTTGTAAGTAGTAATTATTAATAATGTAATCATCTTTCTTGAAATATTAATTTCAATAAAACTTGTACATAAAAAATTTTGAAAACTTGTGTACAAAATAGTTGATTTTAAAAAAGTGCATGAAGACATGATTTAAAACATTAAATTAAAGAATATTTTTCATTGATTTCTTACAATTGCATTTTATTTTTACTATTGAATTTTTAAATAATTTTTTAACATAGAAAGTAAAACTGTTCAATTTTGTATTTTTTGAAACTTATTCTGTATTTTTATTCTCTCTTAGCTTTTGTTAAAAGTACAGATCTGATTACTGCTAAAGTACCAATTTTAAAGTTCACTGAAAAGTATAAGTAAGCTCATATATACTTTATTTCCATATTTTTTTGTTTTATCTGAAATTTTGTTTTTTATAGTTTCTTATATGCATGAAAATGCTGTTAATCATGTAACTTACAAATTATTGTAGGGACTCTTAACAAAAGTGTTTTTAAGTAAAATATTCCAAAATCTGGAATGAATTAATGGAAAGCAGTATTGTTTTTAATTTTAAAACATAATTGTGTAGACTGATGTTTTATAAATGCATTACAGATGTAAATACTTTTAAACTTGCTGTGCTGCCAATGATGAATGTTAAAATTTCTTTTATTATGGCTTTGTTAAATTGCTCTTGATACTTTTTTAACTTAACATTGTATCATTTAATGACATAGAAGTGTTTTAAGAATTTTAAAAATTTGAATTTCTTGCTGCAGTAATATACAAGTGGATTTGAATATCAATAATACAGTTGGCATTGCGAATACACAACTTCTGGGAACTTATAGCCAATGTAAGTATTGTTATTTAATTCATAGGAAAATATTTAAATAATTCCTGATATTTCAGTTAGTTATACTGTACATTATATCATAATTAACAAGAAAACTTTTTCATTTCAGAGATAAATATTCTGTATATATACTTTAAATATAAACAAGTATTTTTTAAAATCTAGGAATGAATTGTGTCTCTAACATATATTTAATGTTAATTTATTTTGAAGAGTTTAAATTGTGTACAAAATTAACATGTCAAAATAAGTTAAATGAATAAAAAATTAGTTTAAAAATAGTTGCCTTAAATTAACATAAAATATGTAACATTTTAACATAGTACATAGTTTTGCTATAATCAACCTCCTAAAAATTTAATATTAATAGCTACATTTAAACTTGACACAATCTATTTCTCATAAGGCTGTGGTAACATTGTGGTCATGGTTTCAGATTTCGTGGCCTTCGTTGAATCATGGGTTCGAGCCTTGGCCATTAAAAACCTGCCGTGTAGCCAGGGCTGATGAACGTTAAATCTGTGGGGGCCCAAAGTCCTCTCGTTAGCGTAGTGTGGAAGTTAGGAGAGGGGGTTGCGGCTCAGGTGTCATCCTCATCACTTGACCGAGGTTCAAAATTACAAGGTCCATCGCCAAAAACCCTTGTGTTGCTTCTAGTGCAACGTTACTAAAAACTAAACTATTTCTAATAAAACTATTCACAACGAGAAAAAGTGCATATTCCATACAGAAAAATAAAGAAATATAGTTAGCATTTATTGTTCAGTCTGCTGTTGTTTTTTTTTGTATTACTCCAGTGATTTTTTTTGTAAAGCCACTAGATGGTGCTCTTCTTCCTTGAAATAGGAAATAATTCTTTTTTTTGGTAGAATTCAACTGGATGTGAAACTATGTTAATTTGCATATATAGGTGCGAGATCCAATATAATTTTGAATTAAACTTTATTTTTAGTTTAAATGGTGCATTGTAGTTGATTGAGTGAACTTTAATTATTTATAGTAGTACAATATATTTTGATATGAATACAACATTAAAGAAGTGTTTCCATAACTTTAAAATAAAAATTGACTGAAGATTTTTAGATCACTCATTAAAAGAAATCTACTTTTGATGTCTAATTTTGGTATAAAGGAAATCTCAAATGATACTCTTGTCTAGATATTGTCTGTCCCATCAGCTTTTACTGTTTTTATTGAAATTATTTGTTTTAAATCAATGAATATTACTATATTGTATTTTCTATAGTGGACTGGAGGGTTCCTCCTTTGGTGCTAGTCATTAAGAAATGGGCTCAAGATTGTAAAATCAACAATGCTAAGGAAATGACTCTTTCCAGCTATTCTCTGGTGTTAATGGTGATACATTATTTACAGTGTAAGTATTATTTTTTCCATGTTGAATTTCATCAAACTGTTTGAAAATTAACTTTGTATTATGTACTTAATTCATATTTTTACTTTTCAGGTGGATGTGATCCACCTGTTCTTCCTTGTTTACAGAAAATGCAATCAGTAAGTTTTTTTTTTATTAAAAATCTTTACAAAAATATAAATTGAATTGGTGAAAACTGTTGTGAAATAATTTTCTTCTGTTGGTTAAAACACATTTTGTAACACTTCAACACTAATGCTGTGATATTTTATTGCTACAGTGAAATATATATCATTTTCCTTATTCCTTTTCAGAGGCGTTGCGATTCTGGAGATTATTGGAAGTGTTTAATACCTTATGGAGAAGGCTGTACTTTTCGATCAAAAAACATGCAATCTTTGGGAAGTCTTTTATTTGGATTTTTTGATTATTATGCTGATAAGTTTGAGTGAGTTAAGTTTTAAATATATATATATTTTATATTTATTATAAAATTTCTATGCATTTATTTTAATTATTTTTATAGTTTCTCAAAAGATGTAATTTCTGTTCGTTTGGGATGCAAATTACAGAAACAAGTTGCCATGAATTTTAGATCTACAAAAAATAAAAGAGGTCATTGGAAATTTATATGTATAGAAGGTATGTTTTGTGATTAAATCTATCTATAAACTTATGTTTCAAATTGGGATTGGTATTGTTTTAAATATGAATTGTTTTATTTTAGTTTTTCTGGAAAAAAAACTTGTTTAATTAAACTTACTATCATTAAAGGGGGAACTATAAATTTATATCTAGATTACACTAAGGTAATAATCCTATTATAGTACTCTCTTGATAATCTGGTAGATATTAAGACCAGAGCACCACTAGATAATCGAAAAATGCTGGATGACTGGAAAATCACTAAAAATAATGCATTTAAACTATGTATTGTAAAAAATTTAACTTGGTACTCATAAATAACAAAAATCATAAAATTTATTGTTTTGTATTGAAAGCTTATACATTTTTCCATTGAAGTAGAAGGCATAAAATTTCACTTGTTGGCCTGTGTGAAAATGCCAGAATATTGGCAAGGCTGGAAATATGAAGTGCTGGATTATAGAGGGAGTACTGTACTTAAGTATATCTTATCAATAATGATAGTAAATGGAAATATTTTTTTACTATCTTTAAACACTTGGTATGTTTTTCCTAGGATTAATATTTATTTTCAATGCTTGTAAATTTTTCATTATATAATTTAAATATTTTTAAATGTGTCTAATTTGCTTATAATTAATTTTTCAGAACCATTTAATAGAACAAATACAGCTTGCGCTGTGTATGATCAAGCATCATTTAACAGAATTATGAGTGCTTTCAAAACCACTTGGCTGCATCTTAAAGAGAAGAAAGATCTAGCATCTGTCCTTAGTCTGCAAGCTCGTACTTATGAGATATGTGCAAAAAAAGGATTTTGAAATTCTTTTATTTTATCTGATTGTTTTGAGTTATTTTTGCTGTTCTGCTTGATACCAAATCAAAGATCCTGGATAACTCATACATGTGGAAGTTTCTAAGTGCTCAAAGCTCTTATAGTACCTAAAATGATTTATTTTGTTTAAAACAGTAAGCATATTAGCATTTTTGAGTAATGGGGCTTTGAAAGTATTCCTAGTATCAAGAAAAATGTTTGAAAAGACATTTTATTATGCAGTTAGATTTTTAATCTCATGATTTTGGCATGAGTTTAAAAAAGAATTTAAAATGTTTAATATGTAACATTATATCCCTGTGAATTCTCAACCTGTACATAAGCTGATGAATGAAATGTATAACTTTATACTGTTTGTATATTTTACTGTAAGTAGAGTTTAAAAATAAAAGAATTATGATTTAATAAAACTGATCGTGTATTTAATTGACTTCATCTTTCTAAAAAGATTTCTCAAATTTAATCTACTTTGTATTTGAACTTTTACATCAGAAAATATTTTCCTTTGTTTCAAATGTTTTTAGAACAGAATTCAGTAAATGTTAACCAGTAAAAAAAAAAAAAAGCAAGCAAGCATATTTAAGATACAAACATTTTTGCTTATTCAAAAGAACAATTATTGGATGATCGAATAATCAACATAAAATTTATATTCATATTGAAAATGAGTTTTGTTTTAATAATCCATAAGATGCAATTTAAGTTGGATTTAAAGCTGAAAACATTTTCTAAATTTTGATTCTGTTTATAAATGAATATGTTGCCTTATTTACAATTATTGGGACTTATTAAATTTTTAAAGGAACATTTTTATTGATAATTGATAGTTTATAAAAAGTTACACGTGTTTAGAGCTACATTTTTTATAAGTTATATCTGGGTATGAAACACAAGTTTTGTTTAACTATATTTAAAAATAAACAGTTTACTCATTATTTTTGTATGCATTTTTTTCAAACTTTAGTGCAACAAGGAATTTTAAGAATCTTATTTTTTTAAAAATACAAAATGGATTCCATGACTGCAAGCGTTAGATTTAGTTTGCTAAAAAAAACTGCTTATGTAAAAGCTTGTATTTGCATTAGTTTTCCATCTGTTAAAAGCAATGGATTTTGATGTAAATTGTGATGGCCCATGACCAAGTACAAGCTCTAATTTAATTTTATGCGACCTCTTAAAGTTATTAATGTTAGATCTCGTAAATTTTAAGCCATTATCAATGCCTGAATTCTATTTCACTTTCTATACAATATCAGGACTTGGAAACATTCTGATTGGCTTATGTAGTTAATACAATGTCTTTTCTGAAATCTGGTTTTGAAGTGGTTGATTATTTAGAACTATTGCAACACCCTTGAATTTTCAAAATTGTTCTTGGTAAATTATCTCTATGTGTAACATTTTAATCAAAACTCCTCTGATTTCTTTAAATTTAAGACTTTCTAGTCATTGAAAGAATATTAATTACTCCAATGTGTCAAGATGGCAGAGTGTGCTAAGGTCTCAGAATAAATTTATAGTTTACTATAACTTTTCCAATAAAGTTATTTAGCTCTATTTTTTGTTCCATGCTTTTTATTTACTCTACATCATTTAAAATAAGTTAGGGAGGAATATGAGATAATATAAATTAATTTCTTTGTGTTTAGTGTAGATTAAATTAGTATATACTATTGATGAAAAAATTCATCAATTTCAATTGAGATATTTGTTAGATGTGTATTAGACTCATTTTTAATACATAAAATTAATTAGAAAATGCATGCAAATATAAATTTCCTTTAAATAAAAAAATTCAGCATCTTTGAAACCTAACATTATGAAGAAGCAAGATTTGGAAGTGTACTTGTTTACTAATGAATTTCTTATAGAAAAGAACAAAGAAAAGTCAACCAATGTATCTTTCTTAGAAAAAGGAAACAAATTTTCAAACTCCTGTTAATCGAGATTCAACCAAAATAGATAATGAAACATCTCTTTCAGTGCATCATAAGAGGAAAAAAGCGAAGCAAAATTCTGTTTAAAATTTTTCATTCTTGTGTATTTTCTTATTCTGTATGTATATAGAATATTTGAAAGCCTTCAAATAAATTCTAATGGGTCTTAATTTTTTTCCTCACAAGAAACCTATTTATAATAGTTAAATTTAAACTGAAGCCTCAAAATTGCATGAATTTATTTGTGTCAAGTTCATAATTTGAATAATCAGACTCATAAAATTGCCATGCAAATAGAACACTTATTCCAAGCTAGTCTTTGACTGGAATTGGAATTCTGCACTTGTATTCCTCAACCACAACTCCATTAAGATTTCAATTGCTACACTAAGTAAAATTGAAATATTTTCATAACTTAAATTATTGCAAAATTAAAAGAAAATTCTTTTGCGAAGCTACAAGCAGTGTAACAAAAAGAATGCTGACACCAGAATTGGAAAAATTGTCTTTAACTATGTAAAATTTGTTCAAAATATTGAAATTTAGTATCATGAATTCTAAATTAACCTTTTAGCATTCGAATTTTAAATGCTCAAAGTTCATAAATAACTATCACTTCAAATGTTTTATATGGCTCATTGTTATTCTGATTAAACAGATAAATTCTAAAAAATTGCAGTTAAAAAGAATATAATAGTTATGAAATATGTACAGAGTAAAAAAGTTTTCATAGAAATTAATTTCAGACCATTCTAACTTTAATGTAGTGTATACATTTCAATTGTAAAATTTCATTATCACATTATTTTAAATACAAAAATTAACATTTATATGTAATTAATAATCTGCTTGCCTATTTCATTTAATCTAAAACCCCTCATAAAATAATATAAAAGCAATTATTATGGTCTTTATATGAATTAATCAAATATGCTCTTTTACCATGATTTTATTACAAAACTGATTTAAATAAAAATCACATCCTTCTTTATGCTGGTTGAATTTAGCTTGTACAATTCTAGAAATCTAATTTCTTTTTTTATTTTAACTATATTCATTTATATCTGCATTACGTAAAATGCAAATATTTTCATTTCAGTACCTGTGTAAAACCCACAGACCATGAAATTTGATGGAATTCCAGCCAAATTTATACCAGTACTGTTGGTAGCCAAAAATCCTAATTTGATTCAAGTGAGAAACAAATAAGTTCTCTTAAATGTAAATCCAATACCACTGAAATTCATCTATTAATGCCTAAGTGGTATCCGAAAAAAATGATAGATCAATTTCCTCATTTTCTTTTATGGATAAAGGTTATTACAGTTATATCAAACTGTAACAAAAAAAAGTTAAAAAAAAAATTTCATCAGCTTATGATTTAAAAAATGCGATATAAAACTTTTATGTTTGATATCAAGCCATTAAACAATTAAAGCTGCCATAATGACAACAAACTGAAGAGAAAAACAGGAAAAACCAATTTCTTATTCTATATTGTTAGTGAAACATTGCATTCGTAGGTACTATTTTTTGGTTTGATGAAAATAAATTACTCTTGTACTACTTGTATACAAGTACTCGTTTCTTACAGGCATTAATAAATTACTAGAGAAAAGAATGAAGATAGCCTAATTATGGGTAACTAGTTTACATATAACACATGGATCAATAAGTTCCGAGACTAACCCAGAGATGGCGCTCGTAGTAAACCAGGTCTTTCTAGAGTACTAACCTTTGCTTGAAACGTGTCAAAATTTTAAGTCGATCGGACCAAAAACAGCTGAGTTATCGAGGTTAGAGTAAAGTCGTTTTGTAGTTTGTTTAAAAAATGGGAAAAACCGAGTTTCGTGTTCTGATAAAACATTGTTTTTTAATGGGTAAAAACACCGTGCAAGCGAAACAATGGATTGAAAAATGTTACCCGGACTCTTGTCCATCAAAAGCAACGATTTGTCGGTGGTTTGCCGAGTTTAAACGTGGTCATACCGACACAAATGACACGGAACGCTCGGATAGACCTGTGGAAGCCGTTACACGGGAAAATGTGAGTGAAGTGACAAAAATTATAATGAAAGATCGTAAAGTGAAGCTCCGTGAGATTGCTGAGATGACACAGATATCATATGGAAGTGTATTTACTATCCTTCATGAAAAATTGAGCATGAAAAAGGTTTTTTCCAAGTGGGTGCCGCGATTGCTTTCGATGGAACAAAAACAGCAACGAGTCGATGATTCAGAAAGCTGTTTATCGCTATTTACCCGCAACAAAAAAGATTTCTTGCGTCGTTACGTGACCATGGACGAAACATGGATACATCACTACACTCTAGAGTCGAAGCGGCAGTGGCGCACAGCTGGCGAAAGCCGTCCGAAAACGCAGCAGTCAGCTGGCAAAGTCATGGCGTCAGTTTTTTGGGATACGCATGGCGTGATTTTCATTGACTACCTCGAAAAAGGTATATCGATCAACAGTGATTATTATATTGACTTGCTGGTGCGTTTGAAGGAGGAAATCGCAAAAAAACGACCGCACAGTCTCGGGACTTATTGATCTATGTGTTATACTTAATTTTTTTATAATGAAAAAAAAAAGTTTCTTCAATGAGGGAAAAATGTCATATTTTTAAAAATGTGATAAATTTCAACTCTCCCTACCCCAATCTTACTAAGCTCAGCTAGTTAGGTTATTTCTATTTGGTTCATTCACTTGCATGTTTCGGAAAAGTTGAAAATTGAGTCCTAGTTCCTTTAAAGTTATTTTTTGAAGATTTTCTATATCTTTAATTCCATCTGAGAGTTCATTTTTAATGACTGTCACTCAATACTTTATGAGTCACCTTGGAAAGTGAAACTGTATCATTGATACAGAATGGGGAGGGGATCTCTTTCTTCCCATTTTTACTGCACTTATAAAATTTTACTTTTATATGAAACAAAGCTGAACACTACGTGAATATCAATTCTTTTAGAGACAGAACCAACTGAAAGTACAGTTAAGATTGAATTATTAAATATCTAATTGAGAAAAAAAGTTTTATTCAAAATGTTGTACGAAATGAATTACATACAGTGATTTCATGTTATTTTCCTTTTAAAGTTACTTTTTGGCTTGATTTTTAATGGTAAGACTAGTGCCTTCTATTTCAAAATTGTCATAAGCCCATCGACGATTTCGGCGGCACTCATGCCCACATTTGATGGAGGAACATCTTGGACATGGCATGAAACATCCAGGACATTCGATACCCAAACAATCACATAAATCTTTCTGAGTTTCCTTGTGCACTCCTCGGTTATCAAATTTGAATCCTCGGCCATCCATCTTTTTTACCCTGAAAAATAAGATTTCTTTTAATGAACATCATATCACAAAACTTCATATTTAATTATTAAAATGCATCATGTACATTATAAATAGCATATTAAAAATATGAAACTGCAATATTTTCAGTAATGCATTTACACATCCTACTTCAAATATGCATGAAAATGAATTTTTTTTGCCATAGTATGGAAGTTCATTCAATTTGATACAAAATGAATTTGACAATCATTCTTAAAAAAGATTGTTCTTAGAATTCAAAAGTTACATATTGATTACTTTCAACTTAGATAGTTCATAAATAATTCACTCTACTTAGTTATTAACTAACTACTTGTTACTGAAAAGTTAAAACATGTTTTCAAAATTTGCGAGGGGGAAAAAATCTGATCTACAGATATATATAACATTTTAAAATAAAATTATGACTTTTTATGAGATTTTTTTTTTACACTTGGATATAACGAAACATTTAACATAAACCTCATGTGAATCCTCAAATTCAAGTTATAAGCTTCATGTGAATAAAAATTCGAAATATTTGTATACAATTAAAAATTGGAGAAAATCCATAAAAAATTCATTTGAAGAAGTACATATAACAACATTTATTTAAAAATATGTCTATTAAAAAGCACTGGGAATTTCATCATAACTGCATTATTAAAATTAATATAAACTAATTTTATATCTATAATATAATCCTTGTGGCTGCAGTGGTTAGTAAGTCAGAACATGAGCACCGCTTGATTTATGGTGGTTTTGGCTTGGGTAACTGATCACTTGGATATAACGAAATATTTTGGCTTGGGTCATTAATCAACTCAGCTTTTTATCCTTTTGGGTTCCATAAATGAGTACCAAGTTTGCTTAGGAAGTTAACTGGAGATCCAGCTTTGGACAAGTCATTCAACCTGGACACTAGCTAGTAATTAGCACTCCAGGCAACGGAAATGGACACCACCTGAAGGGACTTCTTAGGCCTGGACAAACTTTAGCTTAACTAATATATCCTCTCACAAAAGATAATAAATTTTACAACATATTCATTCTACTATTACAAAATTTTTCCTCAAACACTAAATTGGCAGGCAATTTAATTATTAGATTTTTTTTTATGTTTTATTTGATAACTTCTATTACTCTTAAGGAAATTATTTTTTTAAATATTCCATTTTTGTATATAATAATTGTTGTATACGCTCAGGCGACACCAGTGCCACTCTCTGTAACCCAGATGTAAGGGGGAGAAGGAGTGCACTTACTTTTGTCCCGAGCAGCGCGCACATAGTCATTAAATCTCCTTAAACAAAAACGTCTCTTTTTATTCGATACCCCCCTAGACACCACCATCTCTGTTACATAAATATCAATGTTTCAAATTAAAACAATATATATATAAATCTAATTCAATAAATTGGAAGAAAAAATTAAAGTTCAAAAGACAAATTTGTTTATTTATAAACTGAGAGAAAAATAAACAAACTTGATCAAGATAAAAAGGGAAAAAAAGTTCAGAAACACATTTAACGAATACAAAAAAAAAAAAACAATTACTTTGATGCAAAAAATTTTTTCTAAAGCTTAACACTGAATTTTCAAAAACTGAACAACAAGTATTTAACTTTTACTACACCTCAGTTTCCCTATTATGAAACATTAAGAAAACTTTGAAGCACATACAATTTTAAAGTTTCTATGAAAACTACTGTAAGTTTTTTTTTTTAAAGAAAACATATTAATAAGTAATATAGTAAACATATTAATCAATCAATAATATCAGTAAACATATTAATCAGTTTAAATAATATAAAAATTAAAAATTTTATATGTCAACTTCAAGATGTGATATTGGGATATTTGTAGTTTTCTCTTCACTATCTTTGGGGACTTCTTGTAATTTGAATCACATAAAATTTTAACTCCTTGCCAACCAAGTGAAACACAAATAGGTAAATTAGACAAAGATAATATGGGTAATGAATTGTGTCTTTGACATAGTGGTATATAAACAAAATAGAATTGAAATGAATAAGAAGGGAGACAGGTGATCACTAGCTGATAGAAGTTTGTAAATTGGAGAAAAATATTGTAATTAATCATTTACAGTAAAACTGGCTAGAATAGTCCTGGTTACAGTAATAAAAGATGGATTTGCATTATTCAAAAAGTGTCTCACTTGACGCGAGTTGGTAAGCTTGGACTTCATTGCTTAATTGTTAGCAAGATTAAAGTGAGTTAAGAGGGATTCGAGAGAGAAAGACTTTATATATTCTATGAAATTTAATAAACTGTGTTGCACTTTTTCTGATATCTCTTTGATTGGATTTGTGAACTTATTGAGTATTTAATTAGACTTTCAAGATGTCTGTGGACTTTCATAATGAAGAAAAAAATGAAACTACAAAGAGATCAGGTTAATCCAAAAGTTTTCCACTATCAAGTTAATAAAAATGAAATGTATGCAAAAGCTGTTATTCTGGTTTGTATCAATATTTTTAGTGAAAACAACTCTTTTATCTAAGCAGAAGTTTATGTAATGAGCTATTGAATAAATTTTTTTAGGAGAATAATCTATTACCAGTTCTGCAGCATGATCAGTGTATTCATATACCCCCAAATATCAATGAGTACTTAGACAGTATTATTGCTTTCAATGCAGTAAAAGTTTGTCATTGTATATTCACGATTGATAATTTTAACATAAGAGAGACCTCTCTGTGGATGGCAAATTTCCATTGATGATTATCTGCTCAAAAGAATCAAATAAATTAATTACATAACAATACGAGAACTTACAACACTGTGCTTACACTATCTACAATTGCTTAGGTAATGAAATACCTCAACCATCATACAAATTCAATCATTGGGTCCTATATGGACCCAATGAAGTGGACAGATGCTAAAAAATATAGAGAGGCAAATGCTAGCAGAAATCTGCTTCAGAACTACAGAAAGCACTTATTTCTTGGGATACAAAATATGGCATGCATCAAGCCATAAAATTGGCAATGCTTCTATATGCAATGAAAAGTAGGTTTACCATAATAATACTAGGCACAGAAGTGGATGATCCAAGACATGATATTCTTTTAAAATGGCTGTAAAACTGTTCCTCACAGTAAAGTTATTTTGTATATCTAGTGGATTGTCATAATAATCTGTACAAGGAATTTCTGAAAATTGGTCAAAATTGGATAGTGATATCTACAATTAAATGCTGGACAGTTTTAAGGCTGCAGTGAAAGAAAATGCAGAGATGTGTTCAGAAGGAAGAACATTTTGTTCCACTATGACTATGCAAGCCCCCATCCAAGTGTGATAACAGAATGGAAGCTACATGAGTTATGATAGGGTCTGATGACCCATCTATCATGCAACTCAGATTCTATATTTCCATCTGATGCTACACTTTCAAGGAGTAATTTTTACTTAATATGAGGAGGAAGGGGAGATATCAATAAATTTCTGGTCTTTAAATCACCTAATGTATTTAGTATTATTCACACTAATCTTAGTATTTTTATAAAATAAAAATTATTTCTGAACTAAAAATTGA
Source organism: Nephila pilipes (assembly GCA_019974015.1). Classification (NCBI taxonomy): domain Eukaryota; kingdom Metazoa; phylum Arthropoda; class Arachnida; order Araneae; family Nephilidae; genus Nephila; species Nephila pilipes. The sequence continues at coordinate 1,198,249 of BMAW01075380.1, forward strand.
AAGTTGTAGGAAACTTTTAAATCAATCTGATATTATATGTGTTAAATTCAATGAAAAAAGTATTTTATAAAATATTAAATTTGTAAAGATTTACATTTTATTAGAACAAACAAAAAATACATACATCTGAGCATTTCTACTTTGCATTTCTACTTTACGAATCTTTTTTAACTCTCGTTCACTCACATCAAAACTACATTGCGGTTTTTCAGGCCGGGGTCTTTTACCTTTCTGTAAAATAAAAAAATTAGAAAGCCCTCAATACCTAAACATATACAAAATGTACATTTATCTATAGAGAACCAATGTTTTTACACAAATCTGTTTCTTATGTTTTATTTCACATCCAAATCACTTAACACTATTTATTGATTATTTAGCACCTTTAGAATGGTGCTTATTTTTTTCTCTCTCTCTTTTAAAAGTAATAATTCACAAATTATTATTTCCGATACATATACAACCATTTATGTTCAAATTTAGGGTTTTACATTAGGTATTAAAAGTAAGAAACAGTTTTGTTATGCTCTTATAATTAAAAATTGAATTAAATTTAAGAGCATACATTAATTTATTTATTTAACTGAAAATCAATAAATGATAAATTAAATCAATAATAAATTAAAAATAGGCAAAATAACTACACAATTACTTTTTTTCAAAGCAAGAAAGAGAAGATATAAAGGTCACAATACAAGTAACACTCAACTCTTTTTTTTACATGGTTTTTTCTAACACGATTTTTAAATAACACAGCTCACCAAAATATTTTTTCACATAAATTTTTTGTTCCAGCATGAATCTCCGAATTTTTTTTTTAAATTCTATTTTGACAGAGTAATCAGAAGACAGTCAGTCTATGCCCACACATGTGTGAGTGACACGTGACGTTTAAATATATTTTAGACTCTGTGGTAGAAAGAAATTTGACTGTTGTGGAAGTATGGAGAAAATATACAATTATGGATTGCATTATTATACTTTTTCCTTCAAACAGTTGCGTCAAATGCTTGTTGAAAAAATGTTTTGCTAGCATGTGTCAAAAATGGAAGTTTCGTAGTACCAAAATCAGCTGTGTTCTGAAATTTTTACTCTATTAAATTGGTGGCGAAGGTTTTAAAAACATGCAAATGGCTGACATCGAAGAATTGATGCTAGAAAGCCCTTTGGGTGAGGAAGATTTGATCAAATTTATGACAGTTTATGATAATAAAGAAGTCGATAATGACAAAGTCAAAGATGAAGTTCAGCTATTTACAACTGATTTAATTCGAGAGGACTTGAAATTTGCTACAAGTATGGAACAACTTTTTTTACTCATGATCCTTGACTATGAGCGTACGTTAAAATTTCAACGTAATCTTAAGTTTTGTGTAGCAGCATATCAAAAATTATATAAGCAACTTGAGAAACCAAACAAATAGAGTTTGTAACAACAAAAAACCCTACGGAGGCTGTTATTAGAAAACGAAATTCTTCATTTAATTCAAAGATGACAGTTGTGCTAGACATATTGACACATGTGTAAATGATAATATTTTTGATCCAGTTCATAATAAATGTGCATGCTTGTTATCAAGTAGCGAAGAATAGTCACTAATCAATAGTTTTATTACTAATTTTGATTTGAATTTTTATACGTTGCATGTACTTATAGACTGAATTTTCACTGTACACTATTTTTAATTTTTTTTAGTATAAAAAATGAATTATCTTTGTTTCATAAATATACAATAAGAATTTCATTATTACTTTTTTAGCACAATTTTTTAGGGAAATATTTAGAGTTATTTCATATTGCATGATTTTTTGAAGTTGTGGGACATATCTTTAAATTTACCATATGTAGCATGTATTTTTTTTTTTTTTTTGCATGGCTTTCTAAGGAACATTATCTACCATGTAAAAAAAGAGTTGGGTGTACTAAGAAAAATATCAATTTTTTAAATACATATACGTATATATATTTAAAAAATTAAGGTAAGTCTCATGAAAACAGGTATCTTTCGATCTTGTTTCTACAGATCTAATTACTTACCTTTCAATTGAGAACATAACTATTACTTCACAAATTTCTTTTAATTATTGTAATTGTTTGCCTCAAGATAAAAATTATCTTAACACTATGTTTTATTGAAATATATAGCTGCTAAAATGTATATGATATGAAAAAACTTCCAGATTAATACATTAATAAACATTTGAAATATTCAATTAACATTTGATAAATTAATAAAATACTATCATTCTTGAAATACATAAATATAAAGTATTCAAAAATATTTTCTTATAATTAAAATAGCAAGAAAATAAGACAATCTTAATATGTTTCCTTTAGTTCATACAAGAAAAATCATTCTTCCAGCATGGAATGGCTCACAATAAAAAAATTGGGGGGAAATATCACAAATAATTTAAAACTATTTTCACAAAGGGACAGAATGTACAACTTTAGCTATTAGTATATTTCTATGGAACTGGATATTATCTTAACAGTTAAAAAAGCAATTTTAAGCTAAGAATATATGGCACTTGTCTATTATAGTGGCACCCATCAAATTACGATTACGGCAAGTCATTGCCAAACTCATGAAGCCTATCTTTTGATACAACCTACTTGCCGATATTTCTTATTCTCTTGGTGATTAAATCATCAGGTGCCGCTATAATAGACAAGTATTGAATATATCTTTAATTGTAGCTAATTAATTTTCAAAACAAGTTCCAATAGTAAACACACACTCGTACTACAGAAAGATTGCTGCTTTAAACATACACTTGAGATCCCACTACTGAAATTAAGCAAAAAATTTACATAATTTTTTTTAAAAAAATAAATATATGTACTAAATATTAATTTTATTTTTGTTACAAGTCATAAAAACTACTTTTAAAATTATAATTTTTAGGGTGATTTCATTAACTACATCAGTAAAATTAAAATGTCTTTCCTCTCAATTAAAGTAAATCAAAAATGAAAATATGTAAAAAAAAAAAAAAAAAAAAAGTAAAATGAATATTTTAAAAATCAGTTTATGATATTGGAAGAATTGCATATTGATGTTAATGATTTTTTTAAATTAGATAATAGTGTGCATTTGAAAAACACATTTAAATCAATGACAAAAAACAGTTAGTACAACTTAGACTATTATAATGTTAACTTACAAGAGCTGAAATTTTCATGTACAAAAAATTGTACTCAATGCACATTGAAGTTTTTTTTAAAAAAAAAATGCCTTTTATTAGACATTTTAAGTTTTAAAAATTCAGTTTATATTCATACAGTTAAAAAATTCAAGTACATTGGTATTATATTTCTAATATTTATTAATTTCATGTTTCAAACTCATAAAAATATATAGCAAAATTTTATCTCCTTAATATTTTATGAATTTATTTTATTCTATAATCTGAAGTCAAATGAATAAAAAAAATGCATTACAGAAAGCACAGGTAAGCTAAAAATAACATTATTTAAGCTGAATCAATTATATCACTGCATTAAAAATATCTTACCTTTATTCATAAAAAAAAACCATACATATATTCAGATAAATACTCCACTAATCTGTTTCAAAGTACAGCTAATACCTCTCCCAAAATTTCTGTCATTGTCAGAAGCAGCATTGAAATGCTTCTGGAGAGATAGTATACAGCTGCCTTGTTGTGCTTTTATCTAGACTGAAATCTGATCCTTTTCCTCTAGAATCATTGGTTTCTGATTTGTTTCCACTCAAGAATAACTAAGTTTTGCTCATAACAATGCTGTAGCTTTGTTCCAATTTTTTTCTGTCATTTTGTCAAAAATAAAAATCTAATAACCATCTTTATATTTCCCTGTTTAACAATTGCCTGCCAGCAGGAAACAATTCATAATCACCTACATTAGCATTTCTCAAGCTGTGGGGTGTGAGTTAATTTTTTTATGGGCCATGACAAGACTTTGAATATACATCTACTTTCCACAGTTTGCAATAACATGATGTCTTCAAGCCATATGATGATAACAAATCTCAGAAGATATGTTATTTTGTGAACTAATTATTCAAAGAACCAGAGAAGAAATATTTAAAACTCTCGACACTTAAATAAAATCCAAACATTTAGGTTGGATGAAATGTGCCAGATATATACAAAAGTGAACGAATTATGTGCGATAATAAAAAAAAAGTGTTGTGACTCCAGAGTTTTCAGTCAGTCAAAATACATCACATACTCATTGCAATTTTCACAGGAATCAAAATCTACATCAAATGATTTTAAAAATATTTTGAATATTGCAGTTAAGATAGTGGACAAAATCATCTTAATTGTATATATTTGAAAAGTTTTGCAAAAAGATGGGGAGCAATTACAAGTAATTTCTTCTGCATATGGAAATGTGAGATTAAGAGAGAAAGAACTAGCTAGAATTGTGGAACTTAGTGAAGAAGTCGTAATGCCTTTGAGTGATAGAAACACATTAGAAAACCATTGCACATTCTGAAATTTGTTTTGAAGATCATGTATAGACAGACATATTCACTAACCTTAATGAATTAAACTTATACTTGCATGGCTTGAGAGTTACAGATATATTTTTTACAGTATGTGACAAAATTTAAGGATCCTTTAAAAAACTATTTTTATGAAAAGCAATGCAAGATCCCAAATATGAGAATATTGGAACATTTCAAACCTTTAAAATTAAAAATATGAATATTTCTGATAGTATAATTACTATAATCCCAAAATGTTTAAATGTTTTGAAAGGAAATTTTAATTATTTACTGAATAAATGAAAAACTGCTAAAAAAAGTATTGGATTATGTATCCCTTCCTGGACAACATTACTGCTGGCATACTGTCAAAAGTTCATTCTATCCAAATCTATCAAAATCAATATAATCAATCTATCCCAAAAACATTTTACTTAAACTGAATATTAATCATAGCAAATTGACACCATTCTAGTTATATGTCTAATAAACTTTTCAAATTCTGTCTACTGAAACTTTGAAGATGAGTTAAAATCAAGCTGCAATTGTTGAGCTCCTTGCATCCGAAATTAGCTATAATTGACATTGACTTCCTTATTGTTATCAACAACAATTGTAAAAAAACACATCTTCCCACAAGCATTATTTGAAATATTTTTTAGAAAATTATATTAAAAAAAAATTATAAAGTCCATTTTTGACACAAAACTTCTTTCAGAAGGAATGCATGCTATTCGTCTTTGAAAAAATTCAATGTGCCAAGGATGAAATTGGTTTTTTGATTTCATTTTTAAAAGTGGCTTGGAATGTTTGCAAGTTTGGGAAACTCTGGTCTACATATATGTACCACATAATGCCTCCCTAGCTTCATTTATGTAGGCACAAATTATTATTGGACACTTTTTTTTAACACAGTAGTCTTTAAGAATAAAGTATTCTGCCAGACATATCATATACATGTAAAAATATACATTGAATAACATGGATTATAAATCCATATGAAATTCATTCTTGTCACGAAAAAAATTGCGAAAATGCAGTTTAGCGTAACCACTTGGCGAGATTTGAAAAATTGCCAAATTTGGCGATTTTTATGGCGGAGCCTGAAGCCTTATTCGAAAGGGTTGCCACGGCTAAAGCCACCTCAGTGGAGAGAAAGCATGGTAGCCACAATGGGCAAAATATCGCCAAACAATTCCTGTCGCCAAGTGGTTACGCTAAACTGCATTCCAACCAAAAAAATTATTTTGGGAAACAAAATGTTTTTATTTATCAAAAGATAACATTTATTTAAAACATTTATGATAAGTACTCAAATATACCTTAAAACATAATACAATAAGAGTTACAGTAAAACATCAAGACAGACCAAAGCGTACACTGCACATCATTGACTATTTTAATATCATTTATAGAATACAGAAAACTGGAATTTATGGTGCAAAAGCCAAATCTAATTATGCAGTGCCACACCATGTATAATTGGAATTTGATATTCTTACAATTAATTAATAATAATCAAAGATTACACTAGAACAGTTATTTCACACTAATTCTAGAAGATCGCGAAGTTTAGCAACAAAAAATGTCATTTATATATTTCAGAACTTAATACTTACATCCGTCGCTCGTTCTCTCAAAGTCATGTTTCCATAAATATTGGACATATTTGTAACTTTAATGTGTCGAAGATTTTTTAAAAACAATTTGTTCTCACTCTTCTTTTTTGTCACTTTAAAAAAAACTAAATCCTTTGTGGAATTCTCTTCAAATAAAAAGACGATAATCACTACACTTGAATTGATTGATTGTAGCTGCAAAGCAAAACTATTCTCATACCATTCCATTTCTTTTCTTGTCAATGACAAAAAAAAAAGGATCTATTATATAAATATTTATTATTTAAACGCAAACTCTTTCCATATCTTAAATTGCTATTTTTTCAAGCATTTTTTTACTTATTTATTTCCCTGATAACAGTTTTATTTAATCACAATTAAAAAAATTATATATATATATATTCTTGTTTTGAGTGTATTAGACATCTCAACTTAGCTAAATTTGTTCACGGTCAGTTCAAAGGTTTCATTTTTTGATTATTTTTGTCACTTTACAATCTCGGTGATAACTTGTCACTTGTTTTCCTTTAGCGCTGAGAATCATATCCCCTGAAAGAGAAATTTGAAAATAATTATTATATTATATAGCAAAGATGGTAGTACCTGTAGATTCTCCCGGTTCGACTGACCAAGAATTATATATTCAACTGAGAAATACTTTTTTAGAAAATTTGAACTCTAATGGAAACTACGGTAAGGATGATATTTAGTTTCTCGCAAGTTATCTAGTAAAATTTCTTTTACGATAAATATTAATTTAATTTTTGAAACTCTGCAATTAAAACTTGTCAAATTTTAATGAGGAGATTGTGAATTATGCTGATATATTAAGTTTCATAATAATTAAAATGTATCGGTTTTAATAAAATGTATTGCTTTCTTTGATTATAGGATGACACAAATTGTAAAAAATGAAAATTAATAATTATGTAATATAATAGTTTCTATTGTTGGTATTTTTTATTTGATCATTTAGTGGAAAAAATACTATCATTACTAATCTGATCATTAAATAAAATACTTTTTTCCTATTTGTACCAGTTAGAAATAATTGATTTTGTCGAAGAAAGAAATATTAAATTTATTGAAAGTAATGCTTTTTATAATGATTGAACTCTGAAATTTTTTTTAGTAGAATCAGTTAAATAACATTTGTTCACATATGTGTTTTCAAAAGAAATATACCATAGATTCTACACACACATACAGGTTAAATTAGTTAATTTAATTTTATACACATATTTGTGATAATTATGAAATATTTCAGAGCCTCACTTAATCTTTTTCAGCCTAAACTTTTTACCTTTTTATGAAATTATACACTAATTATTTAGAAAGAATTATTACCTATAAAAATTATTAGCTAATTGTAATATAAACAAATGTAATTAATGCATTTGATTAGAATGTTTTTCTTTTTCAAATAAAATGTTGAGTCAAATTCAGATTTATCTGTTTGATAAATTTTATGATTATTAAGAGTTTGCATTAAAATATAATTCATGATGATATATGTAATATGATTATAAATAATAAGAGATGCAGTTATATATATTTGTGATCTATAATTTATTTGAATATATTTAAAGCCAGATACTAACCTTAAAGTTAGTTAAAGATAGAAATCTGATTTAAAAGTATTATGTAGTTTATAGTCATAAAATAATTCCTGAATTAGTTGCTAATTTATTTTGTGATTATACACATTTATTTGGGCATTACACTGCTTCAGATATTTCTTTTTAACAGTACTTTTTGAAGTTATCAAATGTCAAATTATCAAAATTATTAAAAAAAAAAAAAAAATTATCAAAAAGTCTGCTAATATAGAAACTCTAAAATATTAAACTATAAGGATGTGATTAGAATTAATGAACTGGCCAAACATATTAAAATATCTTAAAATATTTCGAAATATTATGTAGGAATTTTCTATACAATGTAAGGAATCAAATCATACAGTCAACCCTCCGTAAGTAAAAGTGAAACAAATAGATAAATTCCTTATGATTTTTTTTAAGTTTCTATAATTATGAAAATAAAAAAAGCAAGTAAATAGATACCTTATAAAATGATAAATTATTTCATTGATTGTTTATGCGTAGTTACAAATTTTCTAAGATAATGTAAAGAAATATCTTAATTGATACTACTTTCTTGCTCATTATTTCTTTGTCTGTTTGTTTCTGTAAAAGGCAAAATATTCAGCTAGTAATATGTTTTAATTATTCTGTGTTTTTAAAAAAATTATAAGCATTAATTTAATATTACAAATATAATTTATAATTAATGAGGTAGTTGTAATTTATTACTTAATTTCTCATTACAATTGTTATCTCTTTTCTTTTAAATTTTTATTCCTTTATTTCCCATTGTTTAAAATGTACTTATTGTAATTTATGTGTTATTATAAAATTATAATTAATTGCTGAGTTTTAATTATGTAAAATAAAAAAAATATCTACGCTATTCCTGTGTAATTTAAAAAAAGAAAAAAATTGTAGTGGATGTTATTTACCCAGTCTTAAAGGTTTAATGTACAGAATTTGAAAGGTTTAATTCTGTAAAAAAAAATAGTATTCATGTTTTAAAATACTGATAAGTTGTAACTTACTTGAATGAAACAGGCTTTTTCTCTTTAATTTATCAGATATAAATGTCATTTATTATTTATTAAATTAAAAATTACATTTTCTTAAGTGAACTTATTAAGTCTAGACTTAATTGTGAAGTGTATGTAAATTTCTTCACAATTATAATAATGCAAATTTTTTATTTTATATATATATATTTATATATATATATACATATATATATACACACACACATATATATATGCATATATATACGTATACACACACACACTCACACACAAATATATATATATAATATCACTGTGCTTGAATACTTTTTATCACCTTTTAAAATTTCTCTGTTAGTTAAAATTTCCTTTTAGAGATTGCGAAGCATTTAGGAAGATATCCATGAAAATGGTGTAAAGCAAAATATTTATTTGACTTTCATTACGAAATCAGTGTAGTTTGCTTGTATTACTTTGAACTATAAGTTATCTTTCAAATTCTTAGCAATGTGATAAATAAGAACAAAAATTTCTAGCTGTAACTAAACAAAACATATAATTGGCAGTGATATTACACGTTGAATGAAAAATTTAGTGTGAAATTATTCTTTGTCTATTGAAATTGTCTAAATTGTAAATAAAAGTTAAGCACTTGTTTTTTGCTCTGCTTTTATTACAATCATAAGGAACTAAGTGGTTAGCAGATTTATTTCTATGTACATTGAAAGGGCTGGAAAATTATTTTGTATTTCATAGTTTTTTGATGTTTCATTCCACTGCTTAAAACTATTTTTAAAAAATAAGAATTTATTACAACTGATTAAATTATTAAAAAATGAAAAACATTTATAGGCTCCTCTCCCAGATTTAACTATATTCCAAGTATCTGTATGCTCATTGTATCCTGTATGTTCTTTTTTTCTGATTCCTTTTCTTTAGTTTCCTTTGCTTTACATAATTGGTTAAGTCTCATGGAATGGATACAAATTTTTCCTCATAATTTGCTTGATTTACCTTCCTCTTATCATTACAAATACAATTATTCATAACAAAATTTTTCATAACATGAAATAACTAATTAATGCAATTATTTAACAAGTTTAAAATGTTATGATTGGTTATATCAGTTTTCCAATTGTAGTTTAGTATATGATGAAACGATTCATGAATTATTTTTACACCTTCTTCCTAAAATGAAATCATATTCTTAATTTAAAATTTTGATGTTAATTGACATTTAAATTGGCCATTAAAATAATTAGTAAGTGAATTTATTATTATGCTTTACTTTTAGTGATTTTTCTTGAATTTGTTAGTTGTTTCATAAATGCCTTATTTTAACAATTTAGCACTTGCTAAAAAGAGATAAAGAGAAAGGTAGAGATGTATTTTGTAAATGTAAAACTTGTGTTTAAATGGAATGTGTTTTGGTATTTTTTCTTAAAAAAAATTATAATTTTCTTTAATTATTTGACAATGTAACTTGAATCTTTTGCCATGCATTATATCTGCAAAAATTAATTATATTCACTAATAATCAAGTTTACCTTTTCTCAATAAATATTTCAAACTGTAAATTATAGCTTGCATTTCTACATTTTAAATCTTAATACATTTTTTGGTACATTGACAATTAATTATTTCTTAAGAACTTTAAAATATAATCAAGAATAATTCTAATTTTGCTTGTTACAAGGCTTTCAAGGATTTGCTAAAAGTTTTAACATCTGTTTTCATTCATTTGAAGCACATGGCCTAAGGAAGGTTAGCTGCTGGTAAAGATAGTGCTCAGTGAAAATTAATACATGGCTTTTAAGTGCCTCAAATTCAAAATCGTGCAAATTATGCTTGTATTTGAGAACATGATTAGAAAATTTTCTGTGTGGACTGCCTTGTTTTAATTTTTAATAGTTATTGGAAAAAAGTATTCTTTTGATAGCTTTTTGTGATATTAATATCTGAAAGCATTTTAGAATTGTATTAATTTTATGAACATTGCTTATGGGGTCAGCGTGCGCATTCAAAGTCACATTAACTTGTTGTTGGTTTTTAAATATATCAAATTATTCTGTACCCAGTAATGTTACATAAATAAATCAATTGTTTAAAAACGGTTCATTCCACTTTTACAAATTTTTACATGAGAAAAACAAAAGCCATTTCTTTCCTTAATATTTCCAGAGAACTAAATCATTAATTTTCTATTATTAAAGAGAATTATAAATGATCTAAAAATGCCTACATATTTATGATCCTGTAGGATTCCCAGGGAAAACATTTTTTTTCTGCAGAGATAACCATTTTCAAAATGAACTTGATTTGTGGAAGTTTAAGTCCACTTTAACTTTCAAAGACATACGTACGAGGTGTGGCTGTTGAAAAACGAGACTGACGCCGCTACAGAAGTACGCATGCGCCAAACGGCAGCTATTTAGAGTGAAGCCTTGTCTTTCAAATGCAGTGCCCCTCGTTCCTGTAAAAAGAATCCTTACATCCATAGCCATCGTTCGCATTCGTGTTATTTATTTATTTATTGTTTGTTTATTTCGCCGGAAAAGTGATTAGTCTAACAACAGAGCAACGAAATTTTGCGAAATTTCACATAAAATTTGGGAAAGACGCTTCTTAAAACTTATAATTTATTGAAAGAAGTGGATGGCAATAAACGTTTGTCGCGTGCACGTGTTTTTAATAGGTTTAAGCATTTTCAAGATGGCCGAGAAGAAGTTGAAGGCAATTTCCGATGGATTCGCTGTTCCACGTCAAAAATGGATGACAATATCGAAAAAAAATCGATAATCTGGTTCGATCTGACCATCGATCAAGTATTCATGTGATTGCTGAGACTGTAGGAATTGGGAAGGAATCTGTGTGGCCAAATTTTTCCACCAAGACAATGCGCCGACTCATTCCACATTGTCTGTCAGAGGTTTCTAGTCAAGTACAGCATCCCAGTGTTAGACCATCCGCCTTATTCACCGGATCTTGCACCATGGAACTTCTGTTTCCTAAGGTGAAATCTGCATTAAATGGAACAAGATTTGACTCCGTAGATGCTGGTAAGAGAATGCGGCATATGCGTCCTGAAGGAGCTGACGGAAAGCTTCCAGGACTGTTTGGAACGATGGAAGATTCGCAGGAAGTGTTATAGGGTTGGAGAAGTATATATTGAAGTTGATAATAAGTAACTATGTATGACATCAAAATTAAATGTTGTACTGCGTCAGTCTCGTTATTTAATAGCTACACATCGTATTTTTTGAAATCCGCGATAATAAAAAAAAATTACCACTACAAAACCTTTCTGGATTTACGAATAAAATAGGCACGATAAGTGAGAGAAAGCTACAGCTGTTCGAGCGCTCCATCAGTGTTGTATAGTTATGGGTCTTCAATTTTACACAAATTTTTCAACGATGAAATAAATAAATTTCATCGTTGAAAAATTTGTGTATGGCTGGTATATACTGTTAGAGTCCCCATGTCTTGTATTTGAGCATAGCGCGGCCTTTAGATGTAGTCAGGGCATGAATGGTGAAGGAGATGAGAGCCGCGCTTAAGATGATCCGTTTGAAAATGAATCCTGTAATGAGATCCATCTAGAAATGCATTAAAGGATGAAATATGTCTCGTTTTTATATTTTATAGACATTTATATGAAATACGCGAATTTTCATATGAAGTGCTTAAGGATTGCGAAATTACCTCTAAAGTGAATTTGTGGAAAAATAGGGGAAATTTTTTTTCATGGAATCAATGAGTATGGTATTCAGCTTTAAGGAAAACTTAGCAATGTATTTATTTCGAGTTTACAGAAATCTGGGATTTCTCTTACTCGGTATGAGTAATGTATGAAAAGAAAAGTCACAAAAAAGTCGCCGAAGGCGACGGCCGAGTTCTCGTATGGACGAGGAGTGAGGAAGGGAGGTTTCAGTTATCGGAGTTGGGGCAGGTAGACATCGTCCAGGAACATGATAGTTGAGCGTGTGAGGCCTGCTTCCTGATTGGTTGATTCTCGGGCTCCAATTGGAGGAAATCGGTGGATGAGAAGTTAAGTTCGTAGAAATTTTTTTTTTCCCTGGATGAATGTGGAAATTTCAATTTTTAAAGAAAGATAATTAAAGAGTGAGTCTCTTCAAAACGTCGGTTTTAACTTAGATACATTATAAGAATATTTATATTTCCCAGTATGAGTCTGAAATTGAACTTGGCTATTGATAGTTGGATTGTTATGGTTTGAAATGTCGTTGTGAAATGAAGATGCTGAATTTGCGATTTTGGTGGGGATGGGTTCTATTTGAAGTACTTTGTGAAGATGAGTTCTTTTGACGAAAATTAGGTGCATCTGCAATATAGCGTGATATTTTATTTTGTTCAATCTGAAGAATGTTAAGATTTGTTTATGCGGAAATTCCCCAAATTCGGCTTGCATAAGTAATGACTGGAAGCATGTAGATTTTGTTTATTAAGAGCTTGTTTTTTAGCGAAAGTTTGGATCCTCGACTCAGGAGTTTTTTGAGCTGGAAAAATCGGATTTGTATTTTTTTTTTCTTGATTGACAGAATGTGTGGACGGTAGGTGAGCAGCTTTAAGGATGATTCTACACCATGTCTATTTAGGAATAACGGGCCACGAGAGCTTAGTGGTTAAGATGGTAAGTAGTGATTTTCAAATCAAATTGCGAGTTCATGTCCTTACTTTCGATCTCATCGAGAAACTGACCTTTGGAGTAACTAGATCTGATGCATATGAAATGGGACTAAACTGACATGAGACACATGTGGTGTGATATGGAATTTGGGAGATTGAAGTATCTGTTAAGTATCGTCCACTTAAAAAAAATGCAATTCAAAATTTCGACATCCGCCACCAGTAGTACTCGCTTAACTTTTATAAGAAGCTCCACTTCCTGAACTATCCTCTATATTATTTTATAGTATGTTTGTTCTTGACAGTTTAAGTTCACAAACTTAAAACTTGGTGTTACTTTGAAGAATGTAATTTGGATAAAATCGATCTCATAAAAAATGAAATTATTAATTCTTGATTTCCTCCCTCCCCCATTTGGATCAACTTTTTAAATTAGTAAAACAATTGTTCATTATTTTACCTACTGTTTTCACCCTCAAAAACAGAAAAATTGTTATTTATGAACTAAGTAATTTAAAAGAAAGCAATAATTAAAACCCACTCATCGAATTAACAATAAAGTTATTCAAAAAGTTCGCGATACAACGTTAATAATAGTCTCATTGTTTTATTCTACAAAATATTTTAATGTACAGTCCTATAACATATTGCCGTTGCTTCGTTTATCAAATTCTCATTTAGTAATTTTTAGTAAAAAATTGGTTGGATAATTTGATTTTGTAAAAGTATTTTGTGCAGTGAATTATTTTATTTTCGCAATTAGTCGAAGTATAAAGTCTTTTTAATCAATTTTCATTCTACTTGTTTCTTTTTCATCAGAGATTTTGCCAAAAAGCGGTCTCTCTCTCTCTCTCTCTTCCTCCCTCTTGTGTTTTGAAATTACTGCCAAGATTTACCAGTAACGGGTTCTTCAATCTATGCTGCATTTTTTTAAATATATTTGGGAACTGTCCATTTTCCATAGATAGCCAGCTGGCCACGTCACTGGTATCGAATATTCTGGGAAGTTATTTAAAAGAATTGCAACTGATATACTGGAGAAAAACTGTTGTAGGTTTTTGTATTGTAAAATCGTCCCCTTGCAATTGCTGTGGTGTTCATAAAATTAGGAATATTATCAGTGCCCGATTCAAGGATATCTAATGATGAGAAATAGAATTCTTAACTTCTTTGTATAAACAGTTATAAATTTAAAGCCGATATCATATGGGATTGCGTATACTAGTTTCGGATACTTAAATTAGCATTTTGAAAAAAGATTTTATGTATATATATACGATTTGTAATAATCGTCAAGGAATGTTACAATTAAAAAAAATCCTAGAATATACATGAATGACTTTGCAATCGAATTTTTTTTATAGATTTTAATTAATTAAATGAAATATAGAATAAATTGATACACATGTGTACAAATCTACGTACACGTGAAAAGAAATAATCTTATTGTATTTATTTAATGGACTTGAGTAATTTGCGTATGTTACAAACTTTCAAAAATATATATATTCCTTTCATTTTTTTTTTTTTTTTTTCAATACGTTTTTATTGCTTATGCGTGTAAAGTAATCTTGAACCTACTTATCCAAATCCTTATAATTTAAGTAAAGGCTACCAACAACATAAGTAAATATTAGCAATAATGATATTTTTAGTAATTTATTAATAAATGAGTATTTTTAAATATTCACTATAGAATTCACTGGAGTCGTTTTACCTGGAGAGTTAATGTGACCCATTGACATCTTAGGAATGGGAGGGAAGAATTCAGGGAACACTTGTGTGAGTTCGGATGTGGGTAAAAAGTGAATTATATATTTATATTTAATTTTTGTAATAACTTGTTAGATCTGTTTTGTTCTTTCCTTTTTACAAGTTTAGAAATAATATAATTATAGTGTTAGTTATTTGTATCATGAAGAATATGCCAAATAAAGTGTTCTGATTTATATAAAAGAGACCATGAAAAAAGAAGTATCTTTGAGAAGGGATTCATGATTTACTTACCATTACAAGATTCCTGAAACAAAATATGCTTACGACTAAATCAAAGAAGAGGTATGGTGCAAAAAAAAAAAAAAGGATTCGATGTCTTATAAAAGAGCAAACGAAGAATAAAATAAAAACAAAATCACTTATAAAAAATAGCAAAGAAGTAACTAATTTTTTAATACTCGTAATTGCAATATCCATAGAATAAGCAAGAGGCAAAGCAGGGTTGGCTGCTTACGGTTTATTAACAACTTAAGAGTGAATATTGTTTACCATGCAAGACTATCAAAAGAATAAATATTCGATTATTCTATGACGCACGTGTTTATTTCACAAGATATCAGGTAAATATATGCCCAAATTGCAAACATACAGTTTGGTAGCAGCGAAAGTAAAATATTACTTGGTATAAAAATCAATCAGTTTCAACATGCTTTTTTCAACAACTTACAATTTTTTGGGGCTTCTTTTTTTGAGCTTACTTCATGATTACCTTACGTAAATTGAATAAAACAGAAATGCTTAAACAAGCGTAAACTAATCCAGTTTTTTTTTTTTTTTTTTGCTTTAACCAAAATTAGTTTATTGATAAAATGAGGTATAAGGAGTATTCAGAACGAGTTTGCTATTTGAAGTGCCAAAGATTGTTGCTTTATGGGAAGATAAGAAACGAGTAATTCAGTTTCAAATTCTTGTTGCGGAATAAGATTTTAAGGACAATCTGAACTGACACAACATTTGTTAAAATAAGCATTTCTTAGAATTAAAAATGTATTTTGTCGTCGTCGTTGTCTTTGGAAAGGTTAATACATTTTTTTTGTGTGTGTACAGTTTTTGTTGTGTGTCATATTGAGAGGGAAAAAAGGGGGTGTACAATACGTGGGTCGTTCAATAAGTCTTTGGAAAATCCAAGAGATGACGCTCGTGGCATAGAAAATAGTTTGTTTTTGGTAAGTATCGTGTATTTTTAGTCAGCTGTTTAAGTTATTTCCATCACACGATTTCATTTTTAATGTCGATTGAAACAAGAAACTTGTGTTGAAAAATGGGGGAAAGTGAGTTTCGAGCGGTGATTAAACACTTTATCTAGAAGGCTTAACACTGAAAGAGATCGGATGAAGTTCGTGGCACATCTGTTCATGTGTTTGCAATTGACTAAATTAATTTAAACGTGGCTGTATATTCACAAAAGATGGTCGTCGTTCGGGACTCCCAGTGGAAGTGATGCACCCGAAATGATTGACTAAATTGGAAAATAAACACAATCGTGTGGTCGACAATGCGGCTATTGTGACGCTTTTTCGTAGCAATCCTGACGAATTACTCCGTTGATACATAACTTAAGGAAGAAGCGTCGAGACACTGCTGCACTCTAGAGACAAAGGAACTGTCGAAACAGTGGGGTTTTGAAGGCGAATGGGTTGCGAAGAAAGCAAAAACGGTGAAATCGGTCGGCAAGGGGATAGCCTCGGTATATCGATTATTTTGGAAAAAAAAAAAGGGAAAACAAAAAGTTGGGAGTATTATGCGTCGTTATTGCTCGGTTGAGTGAAGAAATCAAGAAAAAAAAGTCCTCATTTGAAAAAAAAAAAAAATCTTCCATCAAGAGAATGCACACCTGCTCAAAATAATAGAATTAAAGTTCGAATTATTACAACATCCACCGGATTAAGCACCAGTGACTTTTTTTTTATTTCCAAACTTAAAAAAAATGTCTTGGTGGATAACGGTTTACGTAAAACAAAAGAGGTCATCACCCAAGCAGATGCTCATTTTGAGGACCTTCAGAAATCTAACTTTTTAGATGGCTTTAAAAAAATCGGAGAAACGCTTGGAAAAGTGTATAGAGCTAAAAAGAGATTATGTTGGGGGAAAAAATCTACGTAAAATAATTTGCTTTTTCTGACGACTTATTGAATGACCCTCGCATCAACTATTCGACTATAACTTTTATGCAGTAGCCGAATGATCAATCTCACACTTAGAAGCAACATGATGAATATTGGTGAAGGAGCTTGAAATTTTGAACCATGGTCAAGTGACAAGGATGACATTTGAGGTGTCATTACACTCTCCAACCATGATTTTTCGAATTTTGATTTGGCTGAAATGATGGGAGAAGCTTGCTGCACGTAAATAGAAATGGATCTCAATGTCCTCGTGCAATTTGGTGGGAGAATTAAGAAAATAAGATATGGGTAAAGATGATACGTAGTCTTTGTCACGTGTTAATGATTCATAGTTGCGAGATATCTGTCAGTAACTTACGTGCAATATTTATTCAAACTGGTCAATTTGTCTTATTTTTTTTCCGAATAAATTGTACTTTTTTAAAATACAGAATTAGAGTGAATTCATATTCCCCCCCCCCTTTTGAATTTGAACACAGATGTACGAGGCTTGATTAAAAAATATTGCGTCCAAGTCATTAACTTTCTTTTATTTAAAACCCAATTTTCAAAATTCTTGTTGTACTTGAAAATTACGTATATTTTTTATGTAATGATATATTCAATTTTCGACAAAGTTCCCATCCCTTTCCACGCACTTGCTCCAACGCTTGACTAATGGGGAAAATCCTTCGAATTCCTTTGGCTGCTGTTGACACCAAAATGTCAGCTTTCACCTCACCGTGAGAACGAAAACTTTGTTTTTTAAGGTACTTTTTCATCTTTCGGAAGAAAGATTGCAATTACAAGGTAGGATGCAATGATTCTTACTGTTTCAACCACATTTCTTCCATCTCTTAGGGGATTACCTTTTTTAGATAAGTACGAACATCATGACCCTCAAGCACCTTAGTAATCTTTTTCTTTACCATGAGGTTTACTATTTTTGGAAAACACGAGTGACTCGCCCCCGGAATACCCAGGCGATCCTTCGTTATTTTCGATCCTCCTTCTTATTCCGTATTTCCTCCTTTTTCTTCAGTCTTTCTTGTGTCTAGATTACAGTTACACACGTTTTGACGCAGCATGACTAGATTTGGCTCTTGCATCATAAACTTTCACTCACTCGGTCAACCTCATCTCCCATGTGGTTGCCATCTTTTTCAGTTCTCAGCATACCATCGGCACCTGGAAACGAAGTAAAAACAAATGAATTACATGGAGGATTCGTGTAGCTTTTAAATACAACAAGAATTTTAAAAATAAAGTTGCGAATTAGAAGCAATGACCCCGGAGATATTATTTCTCGATCACGCCTCCTGTGTTCAGATTTACTTATTTAGTGCATGTTACCATTAAATGTAAATTCATTTGTTATTAGTAAACAGCATCTGTTTAACAGATCAAAATTTTAATTATTTACAAAGCATATTAATCATTGTTATTTCAGTAGGATAAATCTAACCAGTTAATTGATATAATACTCATACATCGTCATTGGATAACTGGTAACTTTCAGTAACTATTATCTGAACTAATTTTATGCGAGATTTCATCGTAAATTATTGTCTTTTGATATTCATTATAATGATACAACATTAGAACGTATCGATGACTTTCAATGAATTGAATTTACTTTTAGATCACATCTTCATGTTTTAATTACTTCCATTCACTTAAAATTCAAAAGAAAAATAATAAGTTTTAGTAAAAAATGAAGGGAAAAAAAAATGAAAAATTTTCTGAAAAGGAAGTTTAATAGTACAGATAGGAAATGATAAATCAGCATAGTGGCTTATATAACATTTTAATCTACCAATATGAGTAAAAAAAAAGAGTAAAGTTATTTTCTGAAAAGGAAGTTTTAAACCCTTACATTTAACTTCCAATTGGGCTGAAATTTTGCATACACGCGAAGCTCACACCATTACTCTTTTTAGTCTTGAATTTCCAGATTTTAAAAAAGGAATGGTATACACTCCACAAATAATTCTTTGCAAAATTTTGCTAAGAACGGATTTAGTCACCAGTTGTTAACTTTTTATTTTTATAACAATTATTAAAGTATCAATTAAACGCCAGAATTAAAGCAAATAATAAAAAATTAAAGTGGACAATGATATTCTTTTCAGATATCTTGACGCTGATAACTTAAAAAATATCCGAATATAGGTGGAAATCGCAGATAGTTATTGTTACAAATGTATTTTAATAAAATTGTACATTTTTAAGTCATTTTTCGATAAATCAGTTCTTCGTAGTTGATGGAAGCTATGTATGGTTTTTGATTAATTGAATAATAAATATAAAGTGGGTTTTTTTTTTTCTTCCAATGCATAAAAATATGTACTTCAGCTTTGAAACTTCCAAATTATCTAAAACAATTCATTCAGTAATATTTTTATTTTTCTTTAAAATGAAGGCATTATCCCCTCCCCCCTTTATTTGTTATGTTTATTTCTAAAAGAAAGCGTGGGTCTGACGAAATCTGAATCAATAAACTCTTATTTGAATCGATTGGCATATTTATCCAATTTTTTTTTAAATACATCATCCCTGATACATCTGTTTAAGGTTGTGTGTGTGTGTAGTATAATACAACTTAAATAATGCATGCTCCTATCCTGCACTTTTCTAAAAATTATATAATATGTTTAAATTTTTATGCCATGCAAATGATAATGGGAATGGTTGAAAAATTGTGTCTAAAATGTGTTAAATATTCTAACAACACATTCCAATTTCTTCTGTTGCATTTATTATTTAAATGTTCTATTTAATTATTTTTGTTACTACATAACTTATCACGTAATGTTTTTGAACTACAGGTAATATACATGTACGAGAAACACCTTTTCAATGTAAATCATGAATAAAATATATTTAGTTTTTATTTAATGTATCATTTTTTTTTTTTTTTTTTTCATATTTGGATTGATTCTTTAATTAGAATTGTCAAATTTTCTGCTGTTCAGAATTACATTTAATTTTTGTAATAAGTGTAAAATAACTGTAAAAGTTTTTGTAATAAGTGTAAAAGTGTCGTTGAAAAGCTCATTATTACTTTTTATAATTAGTTGCAGCTTCATTCAATAACATCAGTATTAAACCATAATTCTTTTTACTTAAAAAAAAAAAAAA
>BMAW01075380.1:1218701-1265675 GCA_019974015.1 Nephila pilipes
ATTTTATTTTTTATTTTTATTATTTTTTTCTTTTTATTTAAAATAAATATTTTTTTAAATAATTTTATTTTTTATTTAAAAAAAAAAAAAAAAAAAAATTTATATTTTTTTTTTTTTTTTATTCATTAACACTTTGAAAAATATCTATATTTAAAGATCTTTTGAATTTTTCGTATTGATTATCACTATATGCGCAGCTAAACACTTTCTAAACTTTGTCTCGAAGGAGCTGTAGCATTTCTTAAAATTGTTTTTCATTTATGTGATTTTCTCAAAATGTGAGCTAGGAGAAGGGGGTGCCAGCTCGAGTTTCGTCATCGTCACTTGACCGAGGTTTAAAATTACGAAGTCCGTCGCCAATAGCCCTCGTGTTGCTGCTAATGCGACTTTAATAAAAACTAAACTGGAAAAAAAAAAAAAAAAAAAAAAAAAAAAAAAAAATAAAAATTAAAAAAAAAAAAAAAATTAAAAAAAATAAAAAAAAAAAATAAAAAAAAAAAAAAAAAAAAAAAAAAAAAGACATTTTCTAATAATTTTCTCCTATTAACTTCACTACAGTAAGAATTTAGATTCAACTGTCCCGAGATTCTGTTTAAAAAGAAATCGGAAAATTTTTAATAAGAACTTATTCACAATTTTATGAAATTTATTACATTTCAATAATTTTTTATTCATTTCTTTTTAAAACTTTAATTTGCATATTATTCATATACATTGGCTCCCAAAATTGAGTATACACCTTTTCACTCAGTTTTTTTTTTTTTTTTTTTAAAGATCTGAATCAATGTTATTAAATATTCACAAATGCTTAATATGTATTGAAACAATAAAATACGCGGTACAAAATATATTAGACTAAAAAACAAGAATAAAGAATCGATAATTTTAATTAACAATTTTTTATATTACAAATTCAAAGTTCAAGGTCACAAAATTGAGTATATACTCTTAAAAAAAAAAACTGCGGTTTTGCTACCACCATTTTTTTTTTTTTTTTTTTTGTAATAAATCAGTGTGATAATTTTCTTTCTTTTTAAGATACTAATATTTGATATCCGATAGAAAAAAAAATGTTTTAGAGGCGAGAGAACTCCAGAGAGAATGTCAACTATTATTGAAATTCAAAAAATTGTCATTCTTATGTTTGAGGTTGATAAATTTTTCATGAAAATGCAATGGAAGTTCAACATAATCAAAGATGGGTGCAAAAATTATCCAGAAGTAAAAGGAATTTGAGCGAATTGCAAATAAACTTAGAAGAGAGAGGAAAGAGTCCTCCAATTTGATGACCAAGAGAAACATCACCCGAGACGTAAGAAAAATTCCTTAGGTAAGCGCTCTAAATATTGCCTCATCTACTTTTACAGCTACAGGAAGATGTGTTTCTTCAGAAACAATGCGTACTTAGTGAAGCAAATTATAATGGTCACGTAGCTGGAATAAAATCCTTCACTTGCAAAACAAATAGAGAAAAAAGGATCACATGTGTCAAATATCGTATTTCAAAGCATCAACGAGCTTTCAATTATTCTTTGAAATTAGATTAAGTATTGCATTATATGTTTCAACAAGATAAGGTACTAAAACATACAGTTAAATTTATTAAGTTCTGGTTGTTGTACAATTGTAAAACGCAGTAGCGTACATTATTTCAATTTCTTAGTCTCATAGTGATTAAAAAAAAAAACCACTTGTGGTCTCATTTGGAAAAATCTGTTTAAAAATATATATTAGGATCAAAGAACACTTAGAAACAGTATTACAAGAAAAATGGGCAAAAATATCCAGCGATACAATGCAAAACCTTTTAAATCATTGCATACCATATGGAAGATGTTCTAAATGCAAAAGGATATATAACGAAATATATTAATTGCCCCACCCCCTTTGTTTAAATAATTATACAAGGTGTATACTCAACTTTGTGATTTAAAAATTTGCAACTTCGACGTAAAAATTATAGTAATCAAAATATTATCAATTCTTCATTTTTGTTTCTTAGTCTAATACATTTAGTAATGTGCATTTTATTGTTCTTATAAATATTAAATTTAAGGGAACTTAGTACCTTTCGAAATCAAAAGTAGAACATTTTAACACACTTTTCGATTCATCATAAATCAACAATTTTTGCTCATTTTAATATGAAGCTTTCCAATTTGTGTAATAAAGTGTAATAGTTTAAAATATTGGATCAAGTTTTACAATTAAATTAATGTATTTTCTTAAACAACATGAAATATTCGTTAAAGTAAATTAGCTTAAATTCTGTTACCCACAAGATAAAATTTGAAAGATGTATAGCAGAACCATAATTCTTATACCAAATTAAAGCTAAATAATGACTTTATTCTGTAAACCTGAAATTTTAATTTTATCTTACATTAAAATAATGTTATAAAATCTGGAATTAGTAACTTTTTTTCATGTGTCATGCTATAAAATAAAATCTAATCATCCTATTAACAAAACTGAGGTTCACAGAATAAAGATTTACAAGTACAACACTCATGTAAAATTTGAAAACTCTACATGCAAAACATTTTTTTTTTTAATCCTGTGGGAAAGTGTAAAAATAAGAAACTGAGAAAAAGAGGTTTGTTTACATTGCATTACAAAGAACAAGCTACTTTAGACATTTACATTTTTTGTTGCACAGGGCGTAATAATTGTCGGGTTTTGACGCGGTATGCTTTAAAATGCTCCTAACATTCATTTCACCCTATTTTTGGAAATAAATGTGGAAAATCGAATTTAAGGTGCAAAGGTATTAAGTCCCCTTAAATAGGTATTTAATCATATTGTTTCACACCTCTAAGAAAGAAAGTAAGTGGTTAGCTCAATTTTGGGAACCAATGCATTCTTTAAAATGGTTGGTAATACAACGAAAAAAACGCAAATCCGAGAAATCTGTGCCTCTCCCACGAATCACTTTATGTCGGTTGTGTCATAATCGATAATATTGTTGTTTTTTTTAATTGAATGGTTTCTAGGATATGAAGTAACAAAGGTATACAGTGTTCAACATTTCTTCTTTGCTCAATGGAAATACATAAAACATTGTTTATCTAGAGTCTAATCGAATATTTCTTCACAGTTTATTGTTATAACTATTACTAGTGTATGGTAAAAATGGGTTGGAGAAAACCTTACTGTTTTATGTGTAATTATTTAGAACAATTATTGAAGAATACAGTTTGAAATATTTATCTAAAAAATATTTTAAATTTGGTCGAGGTCCCAGGTCTTCCCTAGGCGTGGTATGGAAGTTTGGAAAGGGAGGTGCCAGCTCAGGTGTCGTCCTCGTCACTTTACCGAGGCTCAAAATTACAAGGTACGTTGACAAAATTCCTTTTGTTTCTTCTCCTTTTGCTTAAATATATTGTTCAAAAGGAAAGGAAGGAATACAGTCTTCCCCTCTCAAACATCACAACTAGTTTTAATATTCTAAATGAAAATTAAACTTGCTGACCGAGATTCTGGCGATGTATTCACATAAAAAAAAAAAAAACAGCTCGCTGCGATCATCTCCTGTTTGATTTTTCGACGAACACACAGGGACGACGGGTATATGCACTTAGCCGATCACAACTCTGACGTGACCTTGAGAAATGAAATGTGTTCATTATTATTTAAAATGTTAATTATTTTAAAATTTTTAAGAAAAATCTCGTGTGTTACTTCGTATCTGTTATCTTTGTCTACAATTACTAACCAAATTTCATAGTTGACGGGATCGCACTGGAGCACCTGAGCGTTATGCTCTTAATCTCCATGTCAGGTAAGAATTTTAAAAAAGAGTTTTACTTCGGCTTTTCCTGCCCAGAACTGCGTTTGTGAATTTAATATTGTATAAAATTTGGAAAAGATATTAATGAATTTAATTAAAAAAGCATTTAGTTGTGTAATAATATGATGAAAGGTTACTCAGAGGCTAACCAAATTTCGTCATTTTATTTTATGCATTTTATGTACATTATTTATAAGCGAAATTGAAGGGCTCCATGAAAGGAGGAATTCAACTTAGAGAGGATCTCTTAAATTCTTTCTCATCTAAATGGCGACAACATGGACTCGTAACCGATAACAGGTTCGAGTCTTGTAATCCCGAAGACCTCGTCTCTTGACCGGGCTTCAAAACTACGAGATCCTTCGACAGCAATTCTTTTTGGATGACGTTAATTCAAATCACACAACCTGGCACTCCATTGTTTCCGAATCAGATGCGGAGGAGGGGATAAAGTATTGTATGAACTGACTGATTATTAAGGTCGCATTTAGAAGCAACGCGAGGGCTATTGGCTACGGACCTCGTAATTATGAACCATAATCAAGTGACGAGGCGGGACCTCAGCCGGCATCCCATTCTTCTAACTTACATACAACGCCAACGGAGAACTTTAAGCCTCAATCGATTTAACGCATATCTCGACTCGAACCCATGATTCGGCAGAAATAACGTCGACCACGAGCTAATGACTATGACCACTCGGTTACCCTTTCCAAGTATGAAAAAGAATTTTTAAAGGTACGTGAAAGATATTGGACTTCCATACAGATTTTAAAGCTATATTGATCTAATTTTTATCTGCCTGTTTTACTGTTAAAAAAATATATTGAGATTTCTCTCCTTAATATTTTTTCAGGATAATCACAGATAATGCAGTAGTGTTTAGAAATTAGTAAAGACTGATATCGATATTTTGGTTTCTTTTTACAATACAATCTCATACTTTTTTAAGCTTATTAAAATAGAATTTTCCTGTTTGTTGTTAATTATTGCCAAAAAAAAAAAAAAAAAATCTGGAAATTTAGCTTCATTCGTATGTTGAGACAACAAGGAATTTCTTTAATCTTTGAGTTTTAGATAAATTCATTATGCTTCAGATAATAGTTATCATTTGTCAAACTGCGTGGTAATAACACTGATAATACTGAAATCAATCTTTCTTAGATTTACAGAGGGTGTTTACACATTTTTAGAATGATAAAAAAAAAAGGCAAATATTTAGGCAAAAGTTTATTGAAGGAAAAAAATAGCTTATTTGAAATTAAAATTATCGTCTCTTACTCTCAAATTTATTCCTCTTTTAAAATGATGTGTGTGAACAAACTATGAATCGAAAGATCCTATTATGTTTATATAACTATATATCAACAGTCATACTTCAAAAACAATCACTGCATTCTTTGGAGGGGAAAAAAATGAAAACTGACGCAGTTATTGGATGGATACTTATACTATATATTCCTGCAAAGCCAATTCAGGTGTCGTCATGGTCACATGACCAAGGCTCAAAATTACGAGGTTATCGCCAATAGCCCTCGTGTTTCTTCTAAGTGCGACGTTAATAAACAATCAGTCAAATTTTTTACATAAAGATTTTTTTTTTATATATATATATAAAGAATTTCACTGTTATGAATCGCAAAAAAAGAAGAAACAAATTGATAAGTTTGATGTTGAAATAGGCTTATTTGAAGACTTCTGTTTTTAAAATCCTACATTTCAAAAACCATGCAAAAGGAAAATCACTTGAAAGAAATATCCCGTATATCGAGGCATAGGTGTATTTCAACTTTTATTTGAGACAGGAAAATTGGTTTCTTAAGTTACATGCAGAAACAGAACTGTTGTAGAATTAGGCATACCAAAAATGTGGAACTGGTTAATTCAGATGAAAATATACGGACATGTCATTGAAAGTCATTCAAGACGAAAAGGTCTTCTATTCTTTTAACATCTGATATTACTTGCTTCCCCCCTTCCTCCTCCTCGTTGATTGTCGGTCACAGACTAACCTTGACGCTATTGGCCAGAGGTATACTGGATTACACGGAAATATCGTTTCCACGTGATATGTTTTCCTCATCTTATTTACTACATTATGAGGTCGCGGGTTTTTTTCTTGAGGGAAAAAATATATGAAAGAAATCGCTATCTGAGCACATAAAGAATTGATGGGTAGTATAATTAAAACCAAATTAAAAAAAACATCTCTGATAAGATCTTTGTTCTCAATGAAATAATTAGTTTATGATGATATTTGGTTGCTATGCGTGATGAATTCTTATTTTAAAATACAATATTTTGTAACAGTTGAGTATACAAAACACTTTTGTTTTTGCAGTTATGTTACTTATTAATTTTCCGAAAATTTGAACTATGCAATAAATATTTCTATACTCATCTAGCTATAATGAATTGTGCAGCTCATATGCGAGTTTAAACTTTTAAAAAAACATTTATTTTACAATGAATTTGATATATAATTATATACGATATTCCCAAAGTTTTAGCTTTGAATAATCAATTTATGTTTCGAAAATATGAAGTGTTTTGTATTAGATATCGTTGCATCTGAAGAAATATTGGCAAATTAGAAATTTATTTCGGAATCAGTTCTGCTAATATTATTGTGTAAGATTCTAATTGATCGAAAAAGTTTTTTGACCGAGATAGAATTGATTTGGTTTTATTTCAGAACCTGGTTTATTTGGTTTTATTTCAGTCCTCGCACTGGGAGCAACACGGGAGCTTTTTGCGACGTACCTCGTAATTTTGAACCTCGGTCAAGTGACGAGGACGACACCTGAACTGGCACCTACTCTCCTAACTTCCACACCACGCCTACAGGAGGACTTTGGACCCTTACAGATTTATCGTGCATCAGCCCCGGATACAATGCGGCTCTTTTGAAAACATTTAAATTGCTTTTGATTCGTTTGCTTTGTTAAAAGATAATAAATATTAAAAATTAATATTCAGTTATCACCAAAGGAAAATTCATATTTTATACCTTGTCTAATTATTGGCGTCATATTTTCTACTGGGGTTTTTCTTTTTTGTGAAAAAAGTTATTCATTTAGGAGGGATAAAAGTTCGTGACTTGATTTTAAAAGGGCACTACAAAATGTCATTAATTTTATCTTTTACATTTATATTGTTAAAAAAGAATTTATTAATCAAAGAAGGAAAAAATAACATTCAAATTGAGACTGCATATTCGTGTCTTAAAGGAGTAATCATAAAATTACAAAAATAAGAACTATTGTCATTTACGTTGTAAACTCGGCTTTTTTCTTTTCTCTGTTAACTGATTTAATCGGTATTCTGATGAAGCACATGTTGTAGAGGAAATAGTGTTTCTTCGAGAATGTTTTGGAATGCATTCATTAACTTAAACACGTGTTATCTGTACATTTACCTCTATTTATGAGCTCCGCAAATTTCTTATGAATTCGTCTTAGGGATGATTTTGCGGTAAATATCGTCGAGAAATCTAAATTACGTAATACAACAAGTAAATTGAATCGCGTATTGCTATATTCAAAATGTTGGTTCGGAATTATGTTTAAGATAAAATTATCGCGTTTTGAAAAATGATCTGAATTTAAATAAACTCTTGTTCATCAATACTAAAAAAGCTGTTACATTACTTTTAAAAAAAATACTTTGAGTGAATAAGTTGTGAGTTATTGTGTAAGACACAAAATGAAATTAAAACAAAGGATAGCTAGGAATACAAGGAGAGGAAATTGAAATAAAGATAATCTAATTTACATCCAACAAATCGTTTAATAAAGCATGTTCAGGCCTATAGAAATTCAAGGAAGGTGAATAGTAAGCTGAAATATACATAGAAATGAAAAACATGAGGCATATTTTTTTAAAAAAATTCATACAGGAAAGAAATATTCTAGATTAAAATTGTGTAAAGAAATGGAACATCATAAACTTGGAGTTTCAATTCTGAAATTTAGCATTCATTCAAATTACTCCTATTATTAAGCTAGATGAAGGGGGCAATCCAGGAAATTAGACCAGTTCCTCCACCCCATTTGATAATTTCCATACATGTATTCTTTTTGGTAAAATAGCTTAGTATTCATATGTTAAGCTTCTTTTTTTCCTATCAATAGAAAATATAGTTAATAGATTAATAATCGGATATTTTATTTAATGTATTTTTATTTTATTTTATTTTATTACTTTCATTATTTTTATTTATTTTGCATGTTTTAAGTTTTCCATAATGGCGATTAGGAAATACATGGAAAAGGGCAAAATATTTACAGACAACAAATAATAACTGGGATGGAAAGTATGAGAGGGGTAGACACTCTCACAAAATTTAAAAATTTAGCTTCGAATTTGTAAGTTTTGGGCGCTTTCTGGGCGAATCTGAACAGAGAAGTAAAAGTTTACAATTAATTCCAACTTTACTGTGGTTTGGTTTTAATACTAGAGTGGTTTTTTAAAAAATTTGATTAATGCTATACGATATAATTTTCATCATAGGAACAATATTACAATTAAACAGAAGTATTTTGAGAAGTCAACGACCAGTGATAATTTAATTTTAAAAGTGTGGCTCTTGATTAAAATAAACACACACACAATAATTTCCCAAAATCCAACCAATGAATGAATGCTGTAGTGCTTTGCGAAGCGGTTAGCTGCGATGCATGATATTGTATTTTGGGCATATTACAGCCGAATAAATTTTTTTAAGAAATAAAAAAGAAAGAAAGAAAATATAATTCCTGATTTAAGGCTGCTAAAATGGAATGAATTTTAATTTCAACCACTTAATCGTCGCCACTATAAGTTCTTACTGCTATTGATATAATTATTTAAAAGTGCGATTCTATTGTATATATTTTAAAGTGCTATTTTTTAAAATACTTAGTATATTTATTTTTTAGGTTGTGTTTTAAAAAGTTCACCAAGTTTATCAATGATTATGATTCACTAAGTTCAGTCACGTTCATTTTACTGGGTGTGTCGTAGTAACGTAATAATCGTGAATTTCATAACTGGCGATGTTCAAGCCGAGCCGTGGGTCTGAATCTTATTTAAAAACTCGTCCTGGATTTTTGAAGGTTACGGAGCATTAACAGGGCTCTAAAATCCCTAAGTGTTGTGGTGAATAAAAAATAATAATATAGTCGGGCGTACCTGTCACCTTGGTCCAAAATTCCAAATCAATCGCCGATAGCCCTTGTGTTGCTCTAGTGATAAGTTAACAACAACCAAACCAAATTCATTTCGAAAATTGTGATAACATTTTTTGAAAGAGAAAATAATCTTTCCCATTTATGATTTTTCATGTAAGAGCACGTGGGAAGCGGAAAGTTGTTATTATTTTTAGATGTAAAAAATACATGTTTATAACTAAATTTGTAGTCTTGATGTTAATGCTTCTGATCTTAATACTCTACACTTAGTGAAAACAATAGATTTTCAATTCTACTGACTGGAGAATAATAACTCTTAATTCTTTATAGACACATCATGACTGTTTCATATATGCAGCTTGAACAGGTTGCAGTAAAAGAAAGTTTGGATTATTAACCCAAATGCAAAATATAATAGCACATATGTGTTGTATAATTATTGATGCCAATGCTTTTTTTGTTATTTGGCCAAAAAGATTGTATTATGATGCTATTTTCAGTGTAACATGCGAATGGAATAATTTCGTAATGCTTGTATAAAAAACAGCTGCATTCATTTGAATCAACTGAAGGATTTATTCTTTTGGTTTGATATCAATAAATTAAAAAGAATGTAAAAAGTTAGTTTTTCTTTTAAGGGGACTTGGTACCTTTGCTCCTTCAAAAATTCGATTTTTTTTTCAATTTTATTTTCAAAAAGTAGTGTAGAATGTTAGGAGCATTTTTAAGTAAACCGCGTCACACACAAAATCCGACAATTATTACACCCTGTGCAACAAAAAATGTAAATGTCAAAAATGTAAAAAAAAAAGTGGCTTGTTCTTTGTAATGCAATGTTATCAAACCTCTTTTTCTCAATTTCTTATTTTCACACTTTCTCACAGGATTTTTTTTTTTAAAAAAAAAAAATGTTTTGCATGTAGAGTTTTCAAATTTTACATGAGTGTTGTTTTTGTAGATCTGTGTTCTGTGAATCTCAGTTTTGTTAATGGGATGATTAGATTTTATTTAAAGCATGACAAATTAAAAAAAGTTACTAATTCCAAATTTTATAACATTTTTTAATTTTTCAATTTTTTAAACGTGAGATAAATCTAAAATTTTAGGTTTTCAGATTAAATTCATTATTTAGCTTTGAATTGGTATAGGAACAATGGTTCTACTGTACATCTTTCAAATGTTATCTTGTGGGTAACAGAAAGTAAGCAAATTTATTTTTTAAATTTTTGTACGCATATTTCATGTTGATTAAAAAATATATTAATTTAATAGCAAAAATTGATTCAATGCTCTAAACTTTACACTTTGTTATACAAATTGGCAAAATTTCATATTAAAATGAGCAAAAATTGTTGATTTATGATGAATCGGAAAAAAGTGTGTTAAAGTGTTCTACTTTTGATTTCGAAAGGTACTAAGTCCCCTTATTCTAATTTGAGATAATATATCGAGGCAGTAATCGTTTTTAATTTATTTCTGGTTAAGAATTCATCGTTATTGTGAAAATTTATTGTGAAGAAAAATGTCTGATCGGAATCTGTCATTAGTATTCAAAGTTAGCTACTTGATAAAAAAAAAAATTAAATTGTTTTTTTTTTTTTTTTTCCCCCTTTCTTTGGAGCAAAATCTTCATTGTTCAGTAAGTCGATTTTAAAAGTAGAATTTGATTTCTTTAAATTGTTTCCCTTGTCTTAATTTGACTATTTGTTCTTTCATAACTGATTGATGAGGTTTTTGAAGATCCTGAAAATTCGCTTGATAATAATGTGCTATTAAACAATTATAGGGTGTGTCTTATTTTTCAGTCATTCACTTTTGAAATAAAATATATTCAGTGCGATTGAAGATTATTAGTCCACTTGCTGTACTGTTTAATCATTTCAAAAATTTTATTTTTCCCCTTCATGAGACTTATTGTTCTTCTGTTGTCCTTGGAATATCTTTTTTTTTTATCATGAATTTTGCTGTAATTCTGCTCATTTTTCTATTTTTTTTTTTTTAATTTAAATGTATTGATAATTATTTATATATCCTTTTTCATTACTAAAATTTTTTAAAAATCTAAGTATTTATATAAATTTGTTGAGCAGACCCTTTCGTTCCGAGAGAAAAAAAATCACCGATTTGAGTTTTGGTTCCGTTGTAAATCATTGTGTCGTATTCAGTAATGAGTATTTCTAAATAGCATCGAATTTTGCCTCTAAGTCTCTTACGGTGTGACCTTGTCGTTTGAGACTGAAATATGAACTTAAGTATTATGAGAAACATTCTATTTCGTTCGTAATTCTTGTGTTGGACTTTTAAGAGAACAAAATGTAATTCCGAAGTTTTATTTTGCGGTTGATAATAAGTTTTTACTTTTATTTATCATGTTTTCATTCTTCGTAAAATGGAATGCTTATAAAATATTGTAGTATTTGGATTGTCATAACTTCCAAACAAAATATTAAATTTAAATTTTTCGGTGAGTGCTATAGTTAATATTCTTTGAAATTATTCATACCTTTCATATTTTTTATACCAAACAAGATTGCGAAATAAAATCTTAATCTTTAAAAATATTGCCTTTGTGACTTCAAAACTTTATATTTAAAAAAAGTGTTGTTATTTTGTTTATTTGCTACAAAAAATTTAATTATGGTTATTTGAATTATTAAATTTACACAAATTTCTGTGTTTTATCTTATTCCCATAGATGATTATGAAGAATCAGATCTTGATCGCATCCGAAATGATGATAAATATTGCAATAGATTTATCTTACATAAAAAAGGAGTTTTGGAAGATGCTTTAGAAATGGTGGATGAAGCTCTAAGATGGCGAAAATCTTTTGGTGTGAAAGGTATCTTCTACTTTATGATAATGTCAATATTGAAAATATAAATAATCATAATAAGTTTTATATAAAATTCTTCAGCATGAAATTTCATTTGCTGCTATTTTATATGTGCAAGTAGATGTTTATATGTTCTATTATTAAAAGTTATAATAATGTATGTTGCTGTTATTTTTAGCTCATTAATATTTGTTAGAATAAATATTAATCTTTGTTTTCATTGAAGTTGAAAATTACTCAATTTTGAAATAAGATTGATACTGGGTATTTTAAATACATACATGATGTATGGGTAATGTTTTTTGCAAAAAATTCTCAATAAATATTTTCAGTTCAGCCAAAATTAAAAATTTCAGAGTTAATTACAATTAAAGTACTTCAACATTTTAACTCGCATTTCAGCAGGCCTTACTTACAAAATTTTTGGGTGTTTTTTAAATTGTGCTTTTTGTATGGAATTCTTTGACATAAAGTAGTTTTTATTTATTTATTTATTTATAAAACATGTATTGGTTATATATTGTATTAATATCTATTTTTTAATGTTTTGTTGTTGTTGTTTTTAAGTTAAATATTTGATATAATGTTATCTTAAAATCTGGTATGTGGGTTTTTCTTCAGTGCTAATTTATTTATTTATTTTTATTTCAGATGTAACTTTGGCTGCTTTACCTTTAGAATTTTTTCAAGCAAAAGCTGTTTTTCCTTTTAATAAAGACAAAGAGGGAAATCCTATAAGTAATTATAAATTTTATTATTTGTCCACCCAAAATGGCATTTTTTTTTATAATTTGGAATTATTTTCGTTTTTATGTTGATTGATGAGTGTTCTATTAGTTGGATAAAAAGTTAATTTAAATTATTCAAAAGAATTTCTTGAAAACGTATTTTAAAAGGATCTCAAAATCTGATCTTTAAGTTACAATATTAAGTAGCTATTAATTTTTAGAGATTTAAGATAATTTAGGTGTGTGTAAATCCATAACCTGAGTAAGAGAGATAGAGATGTTGTACTTAAAATTTGCAGTGAAAGAATAAAACTGGAGCTAAATGATATATAATTAATTATTTATTAGTTGTTTAATTGTTTTTAATTATACAATTATTTTGGAATTGCTATTATTTTAGCTTAAAAGTTTGTATCAAAATTTTATTAGAAAGTTCTTTTAATATTTATTAATTAGAATTTCCCTGATTTTCACTACTTTTGATTTTTTTTTATGGAATTTTAGTTTTTTATATTAGAATTTATAGGACATTTTTTTTTATTACTAAATCTTCTAATACATTCATTAGCTTTCAAAAGTACTTGTACACTTACAATTTTCTACAAAGTATATTGTTCTCGACTAATAAGAATTAATATACCACAATTTAATTTTTTTATTAATATCTGCAATTTGTTCTTAACAAAATAGCATAATCAATTTTTAAAACATAATATAACTTTTATTTTGAAAAATTAATAATCAAAAGACTACTGAAAAATTGCATCACAAAAGTCTTAATACGTTTTAAAAAAACTCAACATAGGTTTAATTATTGTTTTATTTTCTTAATTTAGTACTTAATAGGATATCCTTTAGCATCCACAAAAACTTTTAACATGTCAGCATAGATTTTGCCACTTTTTTTATTTTTTAAATTTCTATATCGATATTCCTTCATTCTTCTGTGATTATTGTGTTTAGTTCACATTTTGTTTTTGTCATGTCTTTGTCCCTAACCTCAAGCTCTTTGCAAATATGTTCTATTGGATTTAAATCAGATGATTGAGATGGTTATTTTAGAACTTGTGGAGATAATTATAGAGACACCAGAGGTGTATGATGAGAATCAAGTGCTTAGGTTCATTATCTTGATAAGAAATGAAAATGTTTCCGATACCTAAATTTTGGGTGGATAATTTCAAATTGTTCTTTAAAATGTTTAAATAAAGCTCATGATTCATGATTTGGCATAAATACCAAATTACCTAATCCTGAAGCTGATTTGCACCTTCAGTCAAGAATACCTCTTCAATGCTTCTCTGTTCCAATTAAATTCTTGGGGTTAATAAATTCTACGTTTCTTCCTTCTCCACTCTATTATATGCCTGTCAGAGCCAAAAATGATGAATTTGCTCTCATCTGCAAATAATACATAATTTCCAATACATTTCAGACTTGTTTATTATGAATGTAGCAAAGGAAAGTCTAAGCTTTCTATTTTTAGTACTTGCAGAAAATCTTCATCAAGCTCAACACCAGTGTAATCCAGCTGATTTGAATACTCTTTAAACAGTTTCTAATGAAACTAAAAAAGTAAAAAAAATCTTTCAGCTCTGTAAAAATGTTCACTGCACTCAAACATAGATTTTTGATAAATTTCTAACTATAAATTGGTAATCATATTGAGTTAATTTCATTCGATGTCATTTTTCTTGGTTTATTTTCAATTCTATTTTCTCCTTTAAATAGCTTTATCACATACTGTACTGTCAGGAGGAGGAACATTTACTAATTTCACAATGTTCTGAACTTATTTACCTTGACTGAAGTGAAAAATAATTTTCGAATGCCTTTCATTGTCTCTGAATGACTACAGCCCATTGTTAGATAGTACAATAATAAAAAAACAGAATATTTAGAGAAAACAAGCAAATCTTTAAGCAAACTATTTTTTGTATGTTGTCATAAAGCAGAAATGAAAAAAGCAACAGACCTTATTTTTATTAAAGGAATTAATCCAAAAATGTTTTGGTGTACTGTTAATTTTGTTATTCGTTTTTCATCTACTTTTCTGCATTTTAATTATTTTATAAATAAAGTAAGTAAGTATTTAGAAAATAAGTAAATAAATCTCATTTGAAATAACATGAAGAATATATAAAACGAAATTGGACTATATATTCAAATTTTAATCTTAGGTTAAAGTAAGATTTCTACAACTTTTTAAATGTGAGAACACTTTTGAGAGACTCTGCATATGATTAATTTATAATTAGTGTTGATATATTTTGTTCTGGTATATGTGTGTGTATTAATATTTTTTGTTACTTTTCAATAAGATGTATTTAGAGCTATTTTCTCCTTTTAGTTTTGTTTATTGAAGATACACTATTTAATTTTAAACAGAATTTCAAAATAGAAATTTTATTTATTGATTTTGAATGTATAAAACTATAAATTGAGTTAAATACATTTTTAAAGTCTAATTAAATATATTAATTTGTAAACATAATTTCCAGTAAGTTAGGTGATAAAAATTTAATGAGGAGAAACTCATATTTTATTTTTTAGCATATTTATCTAAAACTGTGGTACTCTCTAATAAACTCCTTTATTATTATTTTTTATAATAAGAATATCACATTCTTTTAAATTTGCATTAATTTGAAGACACATTTTAAATAATTTAATATGTGGAATAAATATATTGCGAAATAATTTTTTATATCATAAATTTCCAAACAAAATAATGCACCCGAAAGGATTTACATGGTTGTAAAGCATTTTTATACAAATACCTTTCTATCAGATTTTCAAATAATTTAATTTTGATAGTGAATGAATGAATAATTGTAGCTCCAAAGCCGTTCATCTGAACATATGACACTGAGTAAAATAAATGCCATATCTGGGTCATTAAAATGCTAATATTGGCTATACTAATGTCTTAGATGTTTGAGAAATGATCTGCAAATGGGCTGAGAGAAGCACAGTTGAGAAAAAAGATGCACAGTGGGTAGTTATAAAACTTATTCTTGTTCACTTTAGGGATCGAGAGGAGGTACAATTAGTTGGATGCCTGTTTTCCCCTCAGGATATCATGATAGATCACTTTATTTAAACACAACTTTTGGAGAAATGAACTCTTCCTGAGCCTAATAATTTAGACAGCCCAAGGTATCAGTCTCAACCTTGGGTCTCGTGATTGTTCTCATTGTACTTTCGTACATCATTCTTTGCTCATTTCCTTGGAAATAATTATAAATGTATCTTTTTTTTCTTATTAAGCTTTGGTTTTTTGGTGGTTCATCATTAAATATTCTCAGTGTTTTTCACTGCTAGTAAATAA
Source organism: Nephila pilipes (assembly GCA_019974015.1). Taxonomy (NCBI): domain Eukaryota; kingdom Metazoa; phylum Arthropoda; class Arachnida; order Araneae; family Nephilidae; genus Nephila; species Nephila pilipes. The sequence continues at coordinate 1,234,558 of BMAW01075380.1, forward strand.
AAATAGGATCAATGGGTTTGCTTAGAGATATTGAGATTTTTCTTTTCTGAGCTTATTTGTCTTTATATCTGAGGAATATGTATACCACAATTAGAAAACCATTACTTTAGAGTGTGAATCAGAATTGATTATCTGTTAAATAGTAGCTTCTAAATTGTAACATTATGTCAAGATTGTATTTTCAAAAAGCTGTTGCAAAAAGGTTGAATGTGTATTTGTAATCATTGATATTGGAATCCCCTGAAGATTTGTTATACTGATTTCCTATTTTAAAACAGTAATTTAGAAATGTCATGACAAATTAATATTTCTAATTAAATTTTTGCCTGTTACTTTTCTTAACACTTTAAATTTATAGATTTTTATTTATGTAAATGAGCTTAGATGTGTAACATTATTATAAATTCATACAGGCATTAAATTTTTAATATTTAATATTTTAAATTATCTAAGGAACTTATTTATTTTATAAATCTATTGACTTTCATATATTGCATACTTGTATTTTGTTGAATCCAGAACTGTTTTATTCTTGTAATATATTATCCTTATACTTCTCTTTACTTCTGAGTGTTATTTAAAATTAATTTTTTTAACTGGACATAAAGTAATCTCAGCATTATTAATTTCTGTACAACTGTTTATTATGTTTTTATGTACTACATTGGATTTAAAAAAGAGAAAAACTTCTATGTAATAATATATCTTTCTTTATATTTCAGTCATGATACTTGTTAGGTATCATAAAAAGGCACCTGAATTTGCCAAAGAATTGAGACGTTTTGTTATTTACTGGGTAGAGCTTATGGAAGAACAAACAAAAGGTGGACGAATGACGGTAGTGATGAGCTGTGCTGGAGCTGGATTGAGTAATCTTGTATGTGATATTTTAGCTGTTTACATATATTGTTAGATCAAAATGTTATATTATCTTTTTTTTTTTTTTTTTTTTTTTGTCGAAATTTATATAATTGTACTGAAAATTTCAATTTTTTTTATTTTAAAGATCTATAATGCTATATAATTTGATTAAGATTTTTTATTTTGATTTTCAGGATTTAGATCTTATAAAATTCCTGATAACCTTGTTTAGATCTTATTATCCTGATAGCTTAGGTAAGATAAATTAGTTCTTTTTTTTTAAAAAAAAAAATTCATATGCATTTTCAAATATTCATTCATCAGACTTTATTGTATTTTTAAGATATTTATTTTCAGATCCTTGAAAATTAAATATTATTTAAGGATAATTTTTTGATTTGAAACAACTAAAGTATTTGAAAATAAAATATATTATATAATGTGTTATGCTTATAGTAATTATAAAATATTTTATATTTTGAAGGTGGTTATTTTCAGCTACTATTAAAATTAATGATTCTGTAAACACTCTCTTGCTATTATAGTTTTACCTATGCAAATTTAGAATTATGTAAATAATGTACTTTAATATTATTCTATTGGAATTCATTGTTTTAAATAAAAGATTGCGATATAATTAACCTTAACAAGCTCTCATTTTTCAGTATTGCAGGCTTATTATGTGAAATATATAGGCTAAATATATGTAGGAATGTATTGTTTAGCTATATTAGCAGTTTTGCAGATTATGAAATGAGTATTATTTATTTAAATTCAAAATTTGGTTTTGTTGCGATTTTCTTTTTCTTTTAAAGAAAATTAAATGTTCAAATAAATTTATTTCACATTTTTTGGTATGTGTGTAAAATTCTGTTTACCATGAAAATTGCAGTTCTGGTCTAACTTATGTCAATTTTTGTTTGGTGATATTTTTCTAGTTAAGCAAAAATTTTCAACTGGATTTTTCACTGGAACATTTTTTTTTCAAATTTATTATTTGTTTTTCTTAATTTTTCTTAAGATAAATAAATAAGACGAAATCAAAAGTAAGATCAATTTATACCTTTGTCATTAAATTTCATCGATGCATTTTTAAATACTTGAATTATATTAGATATTATTAAATGTTCACAATTTGTTACAAATATTTTTTTCTCCTTTTTAACTATCAGATATCTCCTTCTAAGAAATATCTTATTGTTTTTGCAGCTCATATTCTCATTTTTGAAATGCCATGGATATTGCAACGTAAGTTTCATGAATTATGTAATTTATTTAAATCTGTTTTTTAAATACATTTTGAAAATTTAATTAGTTCAATCTAGGAACCACACTTAAAACATTAAAATGTGCTTTAACTCTAATGTTAGATTAAAAAAGACTTACAATGAAATTCTGTTTTAAATATTTTCATGACTTTTAAACATTTTAGTGTTCAATTGCTTTTTAAAATATAAATGTATTGAAGTCTGTCACATGACCTAACAAGTAATCCTTTAATTGTATATCTTTAAAAGTCTGTAATATGAAACTTAAAATTATGGAAATGTCACAACTTTATTCTGTTAATTTTTTTTTTCATCTTTTGATAAGATTATAAATTTATTTCTGTATCATGAAGTTATTGATTTATTCTGCTAATTTCAATCTGGATTATCATTAGTTTAAAATAAAAGAAATAAGAATGTTGAAATTAAAGGAACATATTTTCTTTTCAGCTGCATGGAAAATTATCAAAGCATGGCTTCCAGAAGATTTTGTTGATAAAATTAAGTTTGTAACTAAAGTTTCTATTCAAGAATATGTTACTGCAGATAATCTTCCTGTTGATATGGGTGGAACTGTAAGTAACAAGAATACCTGCTTATATTATTCTTAAAAACTTTTGAAAATTTTAGAAAAAGCTAAATAATTCTTTTCTAGTACCTTCCATTCTATTAGTTTGTTTTTAAAACTTTTCGTAAGACTTTTATTAATCATAATTGTTTTTAGAACACAACAGAATATATACCTCCTACTCAAGAAGATATAAATAATGCAATAAATGGAACTGAACCTAAACGAGTAAGTAAAATTTCATAATGATATTTTTATTTTCTTCTTTGTTATTTATATTGTCTTTCATAATATTCGAGAAATACCATGTTTAAATCTGTCTTTGAAAAAATAACTATTTTTTGAATTGTAAATTCATATTTTTTTTAAATTCAAAAACGTATTTCCATTTTAAATCATTAACTTGGAGATTTAACTTTTTATTTTGTTAAACTATTTTATAAAATGTACATTCCCATTTCAATAAATTTGATATATGCTGTTTTAAAGTTGTACATTGTCACTGTCAAACTAGGATGACAATAATGATTGATTGGCTTGTGAGAGGGATGTGGAGCAACAACTATTATATAACATATATATATTATATTATAACATAATATATAACTATTATATATATATTATATAACAACTAGGCAATTTTCCTCAGATTAGTAAATATCAAAGTATTTCATCTCTTACAAAGAAAATCTTAATATTCTTTTATGAAACATTGCTTTGTTCAAAAGTTCTCTGAAGATTATAGTGCATCAGGAGTTAATTTGGAGTATATTCCAAATCAACCTCCCGATGAGTATGCTTTGATCTGGAGTATGCTTTAAATCAACCCTTATAATCAATCCAACTTTATAATTTTGATAACAACATTGAAGTTTTTTATTTATTGTAAACTTCACTTCTGATTGATTCTGGCTATTATTCAGGGCAATATTTTAATAATTTTTTTGTTCATCATGATAGGAAATCTTTCTTTATTGTTCTGATCAATTTGGAAGCAGAAATAAATATATATATGCAGATGTGATTTTCCTTATTACTAAATTATTACCATTGGAGTTTTCATTGTACTGAATTTTGAAAGGATTAAAAATTGGCCAGTGAATTACTTGTGGAATTTACTATAAATTGTTTTGAAGAAAACTGTTATATTTGAAAAATTATTATGAAAAAAATATTTTTGTTTTCATTTTAAATCAAATAGAATCATTTCATGAAATTAAAGAATTAAATTTTTTTCTGATAGGAATATTTTTCTCCTTTAATATCTTTACCATAAACTTGCTGTGCTTGAAGTGTTTCACCTTTTTTGGTGAGCATTTTTTAATCTGAAAATAGCTTTTACAATATGATTAACAAAAAAAATTAATTTTCTTATATCTAAGACAAACTTGAAGCAATTTATTGGGATGCTGTGACAAAATAATATCTGAAAAGTAAATATTGTTGTAAAGAATGCATACTAATATGTCAGCCTTATTGGCAAAACTGTGTTTAAAAAATTACAAATATGGGATTCTCTTTATCAAGATTTTGACTGATAAAGAGACAATATTTATTGCCAAATTATTCATGAGTGGAAAATTTAGAAAACTCAAATTCAAGCTTTGATGTTTTGTTTTTCTTTAGACAAATTAATAAGGATTTTTTAAAGAGAAAACTAGCAAGTAATGAAGTAATTAATATCCTGAAGGAAATCTGATTAGGATATTGTAGAAAAGCTTTTTGACACCATATATTTTTAAAAGCAATCAGTAAAGTTACAAATAGCAACAATAATGTAAGATTTGAGGTTATGAGTATATGGTCCCATTGATGAATTTTGTAAAGCCGTAAAAATGTTGCCTAATGGTGATTGGATTGGTAGCAATTGGAATAAGTTTGGCTGAAATTACTCCAATCTTCAAATAAAATGATACACATTTACCTGTTTGTGTCTCTCTCTCTATATATATAGTGGGATAAGATGTGAAAATTTACTTAGAATTTTTAGACTTTATATTAATGAATTAATATCATTTTAGGTATCTTATTCATTAGTTAGAAGAATATATTAGTATGTTTAAATATTGTAAAGTGTTTTTTATGTAGCATTTTTATATTTATTCTTTGTTCATTCATGTTATACATACCAACTATGTTTATTAAAAAAAGAAATCATGTTAATATTTTTGAAGAACAAAAATATTTCTCCCTCAAGTAACAATTTTCATTTTTCAAAAGCATCTGCAAAACTATCAGGCATTTTGGAAAATGTTTCAATTTATGTAATTATTTTAGATTCTTTATTTTTAATGAGAAATTAATGTATTAGTACTCCCAAGCTCTAATACTTCTAAATATAATAAATAACTTCTGAATAAGTAAACGGAACCTCTATTAATTTTTATAAAAAAAATACAGTTTGATAGAAATGTACAATGTCTTTTTGAAAATTTCAGTTATTTAATATTATAATTATAGTCATTGCCATGCATGTTTTATATTTTCGTTTTAAATATCGTTAGTAATTGTAATTTGCACTTTTATACAACAGACATTTTCATAGGAAAATTTTGCTCTCAAATTCCTACATGGGACTTTTTTTTAAATGAAATTATTATTTTTTGTAAGGAAAAAATTTTACTTGCCTATCAATAAATGAAAAAGTTATAAAAATCAGTAATTGAATAAACACAAATATACTTGAACTACAAAACTGAATCCCAACAATATTTTATGAAGTTAAGAAAAACCGACTCGATTGTGATTGTAGAAAATTTTTGAAATGCATGTCAATGTATCATTTTAATTTAAAAGTTCATGGAACACTACAGTTAATGATAATCATATATTTGTTATGTATGTAAAAGAAAATGCACAACAACACATGGATCTGAGCCCATCTACAGCTATCTAGTTGTTGCCAGATTCCTTACATTTACAAGAAATATGGTTAAGATTAATATATACCATTACAATTAATAATGAACTAATATGTCTCATTTCCCCTTTTAGTGTAACAAAAACTATTTAAATTTGCTGGACATCTTTAGATACATTCATATTTTGTTTGATAACCTTGTCTGATATCTGAAAAACTATTTTTTATATTTTTGTTTGTATTTACAGAATTTTTTCACTCATCGTTATAGTCCATTTAAAAGTATTTTAAATTTAGATTTCAGCTTTAAACAATTTACCACTTGCAGGCAATTTAGTTCTCATTTTATGATTAAATATAAGCTGGACTAGAGATAAACTTATTCCTGAAATTAGAGTATTTCTATATTCAAGCAAAGCTACAGCAGATATTTTTTTCCTCATATGCTTTCTTAAACAAAGACTTTGGAATCCCTACAGTGTTTTCTATCATTTCATTGCTTTGATAGTGATATGGACTGAAGAAGGAAGGTTCAATATCCCAATGCTTTGTAAATTTCTTAAAATCATGGCTGCTAAATGGACTGTTATTAAATTATAGTTTCAAGCACACCAAACCTAGCAATTATCATTTCAAGAGCTTGTATTATTTCTCCAATTGTTTTATTATTTAACCTTTTCTACTTCCACTCATTTTGAAAAATAATTAATATTTTTGTGAAACATTAAGTCTATTCCTATTTTCTGAAATGATTTTTGAGGAATACTATTAGGTAAGGTTTGGTTTTTGTGGAATTTGGCACATTCTGCAACCACTTTTTTAATGTCCTGCAGAGCTTATGGCCAATTCGTAATCTCTTGTACCTATTTTTGCATTTTTCAATATCTAAATGTTCTTTGTGTATTACCAACATTTCAGGTCTAAATATTTTTAGGCACAACTATTTTATCATTTAAAAATAACAAAGCCTTCATAAGGTATAAATCATTTTGCGATTTCTGATATACTTTTAAATTTATATAAAAAAAAATTTCTTTCTGGTAACATTTTCTACAGTTATTCATAAGTCTTTCCATCATCCTGTAATTCCTTTTGGAACTGACCTGTTGTATGAGTGCTCGTTGGAATATATTTACCAATATGGTATGCATGCATCATTACCAGATCATCAGACACTTCATTGTTGAGAAAAGTCGGTGACAAAGTGTCTGCAAGATGCTTATCTTTAACCTGGCAAATACTCAACAGTAAATTCATACTTTAGTAATTTCAATAACATTTTCTATAAACATGTTGAAATTTTACTAATTGGTTTTTAGTAATTGAAGTCATTGGCTTGTGATCGTTTTGAACTAGCACTTTATGTCTATATGTAAAATTAACTTATTTTGTAACTGCAAAAACTATGGACGATAATGCCTTCTCGATTTGTGCCTGATTTTTTTCACTTTCAATAAAACTTCTGGAAGCAAAAGATGCAGGGTGATGTTCTTGCAAAAAGCATGCCACTAATCCATCTTTTGACCCATCACATTGTATATATATAGTCATTCCTTTGGCATTATTGAAAACTTTTAGGACGGGAGCTGAACTGATAAATTTTTTAACATTATCAAGAGAGTGCTCTGTTCTCATGATCAACTGAAATCAACATAATTTCTTACTAGCTCTCTTTTAGGTGTTGTAATCTTTGATACATTTGGAGTGAATTTTGACAAAAAAATTTACCATACCCAGAACCCTTCTAACATTTGATTTGTTCATTGGTTTGTCTAAATCATTTAATATTCTCCCATGAGACTTATCTGCCTTAATTCCTTCTTCAGAAACTACTAAACCCATATATTTGACCTCATTGACTCTTAAGTTAAAATTTTTCAGAATTAAATTCTACATCATTAACTGAAACTCTTTCTAAGACAAGCAACAACTTCTTGTTATGATCATCTTTAATTGTTCCTTCATTATTAAATCATAAAAATATAGTTGTATATCCTCAATATTTACAAACAATTTTTGGTTTTGTTTTTGTAAGACCTCCTGAGCTGAAGCAATTCTAAATGATTATTTATTACATTTCTATCTTCCAAATGCTGAATTCAAAATACGAAACTCAGAGATTTTCTCTCATCTAAGGGACTCAATCCAAAACTTTCTTTTAAATCTAGAGCTGCGGTAGCCTAGTGGTCAAGGTCGTGGACTAGCGGGCGGCGGTTTTTGTTCAGTCGCTGTTTCGATCCTTGGCTACCAAAGACCCGCTGTGTAGCCGGGGCTGATGCACATTAAATCTGTTCGGGGCCCAAAGTCCTCCCATTGGCATGGTGTGGATGTTAGGAGAGGGGTGCGCCAGCTCAGGTGTTGTCCTCGTCACTTGACCGTGGTTCAAAATTACGAGATCCATCGCCAATAGTCCTCGTATTGCTTCTAGTGCGATGTTAATAAAAAAAACTAAACTTCTTTTAAATCTATAACAGAAAACAATTTTTTGCCTTCTAAACTGACTAATAATTTCATTATCTGATGGTACAATGTGCTGTTCTCATTTATTTAAATTTCTTGGCCCTAAGGATATTTATAGTTTATCTTTTGATTTTACAAATTACTTACCCAGTCAATGCATTTATTTATGATATGCCTTCACTTTCTAAATCAAATAATGTATCTTTTAGATATGTCAGAATTGCTTGAGGTACCATCCTAAGGGGTCTATAATAAGGGTTATATTTTCTTTATATGAAAGGGAAACTCTGGAAATTCATTTAATCCTTTAAAAACTTCTTATTCAATCAAAACATCATTTTTGCAAGATAGTTCCACTTAATCTATTCTTTGAATTGATTTTAATATCTTGCACACATTTAGGCCTGAGATTGGTTTTGAATCTACATTTGCAACAATAAAATTCAATTTGATATTTTTACATTTATCAGTTGAATGTAATAGACTTGCCTTATCTTCTGGTTTCAATATGTGATTACCATAAGCTATTAAACTTAAACTGTCTTACATATATCATACTATTATAGAAAAATAGTCGATATATTGGCCTCTGAATCAGTGTTGTGCTTAAAATTTATAAAATCAATATAAATACATATATTTTTACACTAATATTGATTCCTCAGCACATGAAGAAAAAGAGTATTTAAGGGTTATATATTTGTTTTTTTATTTTGAGCTTCCACAATAATTTCATTTACATTCTGAGAACCTTTAAATGGGAAAAACTGCTTTTTTATATTAGTGTGACTCATCACAGCAAAATGATATTTCATCTAGCATAAATTACATTATTTGTTAAAGGTTGTCATCTTTCTATGAGTTCTGACACATTTATTGCAATTGAACTCTCAACAAATTCACAACCACACTATTTGAATGATTGCTCATCACCTGAATTTTATTTCTCATGGCATCCACTTCAGTTTTCATATTAGAGTTCTCGTTAATTTTTTTTTATTTGCTCTTTACTCACTTCAGCTATATTAATTAAATTTGTTGCTTTCTTCAAAGTTAGCTGTGGTTCTTGTTGTAGACTTTCTTGCAGAGTCCAAAATTCCAATCTTTATTCAAGCAACTCTTCTTGTTCTTGAAATTCACTTGATGGTGCTAGGGACTTGGGCTGTATCAAATATGCATCTATGTTCTGTTCATCTTGGAACAGGAAAAAAAATCTATTTTTTGGATTGGTTTTATTAATGTCACATCAGAAGCGATACGAAGGCTATTGGCAACGGACCTCATAATTTTGAACCTTGGTTTGTGCATTTTTTGAGTGTCATATTCTCTGATGTGGAATATCCTCAAACTTTTCAATGTGTGGGTAAAGCTCTATTTGCTGTAATTGTTTTCAAATTTGAATGTGTTATATACCAATAGGCCTTCATCACATATTAGATTCAACAAAATAGTGATGTTAATTGAATCAGGTTTCAGATTATTTTATTTATTTTTTTTTTTTTCTGTTGCAGTAATGAAGTTTTTGATTTTTTTTCTGCCACTTTTTCCACTTCTCTGAGACATTTCCAGTTGAAAAACTCATTTTATTTAATGGCTTAGTATTTTTTTGGTGGGGAGAGGGGAGTATTCACATTATATTTTCTTAACAGGTTGTGATGATTCAGTGATTATCTTCATCAGGCTGCATAATTTTTTTAAAACTAACAAACTTTAGTTAAACACCGTGCATCATTTTATGTTGAACATAAAAGTGCATGGAACACTACAATTCATAACAGTTATATATTTATAAACTACATAAAAGATTATGCATAACCACACATGTATTCGTACACAACAACAGCTATTGAATTGTCAGATTCCTTATACATATAATAGATATGATTAGGATTAATAAATAAGATTACAATTTTTAATAAACTTATTTGTCTCAGTCAGATGAATTATTGTTTATATTCTTATTTTCTTTTTTTTTCCCCTTCCTTTTAAGAAATGGGGGATTAGGAATATAAAGTTAAATCTTTTTAAAATACATTTACATAAACATATTATTGTTATTCATTTTTAAAGAATTACATTATTTGTAATAGTATTCTTTTAAAGAATTCTTATTTTAAAACTATGAAATGAGATTACCTATAAATTTATAATACTTCTAACATTTTGTTTTCAATATTGTAATTTTTAGCATTTTATCTATGAATATAGTGTGTGTTTCTGTGTTAATAGATGAATTATTGAGAGAAAATGTTGGTGTGATTCCATTTTTCTTATCAACGTATCCTAATCCTTATAATGTGGTTTTAAGGTCTTCATTTGGTGTCATGTCATTCTGATCTTTATTTCTGTGGAACTTTTTTGCAATTGAAATTATATATATCTAACAATTTGCCAATCAAATTGCTGAATCCTGTTGAACCAAATTTCTTATTTGCCTTTTGTAACACATGGCTTTCCTACTAGGTCCATTTCTCTCATAACCCTGAATCATTAAGTGATATTAAAGGTGTAAGTATAAAATATATTTTGGCTGTTATAAGCATGTATTTGACATTTGATTTGAATTTTTTAAAAGCTTTTTATATTATTTCCATATCAATGGTCAGATTTTTATAACATGCACATATTTTCTTTCTTTTTAAATTCACTTATTTGCATTTATTACTTTTTTCCTGTTATCCTACTTTTTCTTGGTTCTTTCATTTGCATGATGCATCATAAAACTTGTATGTATACTCTTTGTATCATTGTTAAATTAAATACAATGAATAAGAATTTTATGTACAATAATTAAAGAATTTTTAAAATGTTATTTAAATGTATCATTATGTATTTTTTATCATTTTTATAAATCAACTTGATATTTCTTTGTTACATATGTCTTTCAAAATAGTATTACTGGAAATTATAAATAAATATTAGGGTTATTCTTTTGTAACATGTAATTCTTTAGTAACATTTAGACCTTCCTCCTTTATTTCCCCCCCTTATTGTAGATGTTACTATTTTAAAAATTGTTTATTTCCTCCCCCACCCCATTTTAAAGTGTTTTGTGCTTAAATATTTTAATGCGTTTTGTGCTTAAATATTTTAATGCATTTTTTTAACTTTTAATTCTGTTTTTAAACTTTATGTATGTCAAATTTTAGATGAGAAATTTTATAGAAATCTAGAAATGTTAACTTAATTACCAATAAAAGTGAACTATTTTGCTATTAAATTTATAATTTTAGAATATGTTTTATTTTGAAACATCATATTTCATTTCATTATGTGTGTGTGTGATTAATATTTATAATGGTCAATTTTAATATTACCAAGAACTTGCCATTATAATATTTCATGTATCTGTTGCATATTTCTTTTACAGATATTTGATATTTTTATGAAAAATATTATGGTGACATATCATTGCTATCAAAATACATATTATAATTCATATATGTAAAGTAAATTTCCAATCCTCCTTTAATGCCTCATCCTTTGATACTATCTGAAAATAAATAATTCCTATAGAAAATCAATTATATATAATCACGATAATTTTTCTGAGAATAACATTTGAAATTATGATTTGATAATTAGACCAAAAATAGTTTGATAAGATATTTCTTTTGATTGTAAACTATCTTTTTTAATTTCATCTCTCTTTTAACTGTGATTAAAATTACAATCTTAATTTTTCAAAATATGATTTGATAACTTTTCTGTTATCCATAAATTTCCTTAACTTTTGTAAAGTTCTACTGATAACTGGCCAAAATATCTCATATTTAGGACTTTATTATAAATATGATTATGTCATAGACAATTTTACTACAGATAATTGTTGGAATAATTTGATTTTGCATTTGGAATTATTTTTATTTGCTTATTCTTAATATGAAAATAATTTTATGTAAGTAATATAAATTTCTGAAAAATTAATCTAAAACATTCTTTAAGAATTGAAAAATAATTTTCAGGAGATAAACATAGATCATTCTAAATTTGAAAGTAGTTATGATATCTAAATTTTGTTACTTATTTTTGTTTTCTTATCACTACTCATTTTCATTGCAATTTTTAAATTTTTATAAACTTTTTAAGTGTTTATTTTTTCAATTTGGTTTGCATAAATTTTTCACCCCATGCACAAATTTGTATTTCCAAAAGTAATGTTCTGTAAAAAATTTTGAAAGTACTATTAAAATTTTAAACTTAAATTTATTGTCCTTGTTTGATTTTCAAATTATTTTTAATTGATTTGAAATTATTTCGCATTGCAATATAGTAGTGTGAAATCACTACTATATTGCAATGCACTGTTGTATTACACTCAGGAGCAGTGAAACTTTTCACACCAAAAAGGGAGCTTCAGTTTGAAATGAAATTTAATACACATAATGAATACAGATGAGAGATTCACATGATCTCCAAATCAAGACAAATGTCTTGTGTGCAATTAGACAAAAATAATGCAAGTTCAATAGTGCTTTGAACTCCCTCCTGCTACAATACATACCACAACATGGTCTAGCAATGAGTTAATTAGACATCAGATGTTGTCCTGAGGCAGAAAGGCTCACAAATCTTGAACAGTCACTTCCAAATCATGTATTGAGTTACAAGGTGGTATCTGGCATTTCAGTTGGTCTCACAAATGCTCTAAAAGAGATAAGTCTGTGGAGTAAGTTGTCCATGGAAGAGCTCTGAACATGACGTAGAAAGTCTCGAGCTGTATGTGGACGAGCATTATTTTTCTGAAAAATTCCTCTTGGAAGAAGACCATTTAGGAAAGGTCCCACATGAGGTCGAAGAATGTCATCAACATTATGTTGGTCTATTGATGTTCCATGTATTACAATTAGAGAGAACTGGCTATCTTAGGCAATGCTCCCTAGACTATTATGCCTGCTGTTCTGGCAGTGTATTGTGTGATAGCATGGATAGAAATGTAATGTTCAACAGGGTGCTTCAACACCCATACACAGTTATCATCTGTCCCCAAAGCAAACCAGTATTAATCACTAAACATCATGTTTTGTTGATCTGTGGCATTCCACATCATTTTGGCTTAACACCATTGTAGATAAAATTGTTGGTGTTTCAATGTTAAAGGCAGTACTTGAAAGGGTGTTTAAATTGCTGGTGTCTGGAAATGGTTTGTGCATTGTATCATGGAACATCTCATTGTATTATGGAAGAAGTCACTGTGAGATCCATGAGTGTTTGCCATATGATCATTGGATCCTCTCACCTTGCCATCTTCCTGAGTGATCCAGACCCAATTTCCACATGTGAGTACCATCTCATGTCCACTGCTTCCAATTTGTTCTAATGGTACACTTTGAATGATCAATCTGGTGAATAACACAGCATGCCAACTGGCCAGTGTTTTTCGTGTTGATGATCAGCCCCTTAACTGTGCGAAATGTCTTCTTGCACATCAACCTGGAATTTTTTGCTTACTAAAGTTCTCCTAGATTCAGAATATGATTGTTACGTTTCTGAATCTTCCACTTTGTTTCAGTTTATATAGTACCCACTTCCTGATTGCAGTGTCCCTGCAGGGTGTGTGGTCAAGCACATTGGCACCAAACTTGGATTATTTTCATGTCAGACTTCATTCAACTATTTTACAAAGTTTTTCGATTGTAGCTTGGTTCCTTCATGGTGCTCTATTTTCAAATGTTCCTGAGTGTATGTTAATTTCACAAAAATTGTTATTTTGGTAATAGCTATAGAAACATACATAAGAGTAACCTTGACAGGGAAATATGTTTACAAAATTGTTTTAAATTAAGTAGTAAATTAGCGATAAAATTTAAAAATTACAATTTCATAAAAAAAAAATTTTAAAATTTAATTAGTTTGTTGACTAATTAATATTTTCAATTTAAGGGTGAAAGAAACATTAAGCAAATGAACTATATGATAGTGTTGTTTTTTAGAAGAAAAAAAACCTTCAATTTTTTTTATATATTTGCATAAATGGTTAAGTTCTTTAATTTGAATTTAATATATAGTTTGGTTTTATTTGCATCCATTTGCTTTTTTCTATATCCTATTGCATAAGTTAAGTGACATCAAAGGCTTTTCTTAATTTTTCATGTTTCAATATATATGTAAAATAGGGTTGTCATTAAATCATTTTTTATCTTTTTTTTCCCCCCACGGGGTTTTTTTTTTTTTTCCGGAGAAATAACACGTTAATGGATTTTTTTTACTGTATTGTACTTGATTTTGTAACATATGAAGTATGCATGTTTCCAAAATAAAACTGGATGATCTTCAGTTATGTAGCTTATTAACATATTAAAAATGTCCTTCAAAATCAGCAAAATTTTATCAATATTTAAATGTAAGGAAACTATATTTTGTATCAGGGAGACATATATAATGATATGGATTGACTACCTAAAGGAAAGCATAAATTTTCTTGTTTTGAGTATGTTTATTAAACATCAAAAGATCGTTTATAATTATAGTGTAACATGGTTAATTTAGTAAATATAAATTTTTTCTTCATCTCAACTATTTCTAGAAAAATTTACATTAGAACAGTTGTTATGTCTGGAGGTCTTTAAGAAACTAATTTTATACTATTTTATCTCTGCATAAATAAGTTGTAGTATGCTGAAGAAACACATACTTATAACAACAACAACAAATAGATGAAGAGCTTCATGAATATCTTTTTTATGTCTTATATTTAAAATTTTAAAAAATTAAAGTGAATTTAATCTAAAATAATGAGTTCTCTATCTTTGCTTTGGTTTTATCCCTCTCTTTAACTTCTGAAAAAATAGTAGTTGTAATTTATAAGTTAGCATAAATATTTTTATTTATTTTGAGATTAACCTTGTGATTTAATGTCTATAGTTACTCTTTAATAATTTTTTTTTTTTTTTTTTTTTGATAATTTTATATGAAAATTCAATTAGGAAATGTGATTTTTGTACCTTATTTTTAGGTAGCCAAAGAAAATGGAGTAACTAAACCTAGCCAAGTAGTTATTACAGATGACTATACAGTTATTGGAGGAATCTTAAAAATTAGGTTGGTAGTATTAAATGTATTATTTCAAAAAATATATTCCTAAACAAATATATTTAAATTTCAAATTTTCTTCTTTACAGCCCAGCCACTCATTTACTCTTCAATAATCAATCTGAAGACGAAACCAATGATGTAGTTATAAAGTTGTCAAATGTTTCTGAAAAATCAATTTCATTTAAAGTAAACAAATTTAATTGACCTATTTAAAAAAAAAAAAAAAAAAGTAGCAATTTATATGCTTTCTGAATGTGCACATAGTTCTTCCTGTAATATTTAAAATTTTTCTGGTCTGCAGGTGAAAACTAATAATATTGAAAGCTATCGAGTGAAGCCTTCTTTAGGAGTCATTCAACCTGGTAGTAGTATTGAAATCACTGTTATTCTCTTGCCAGGTAAAAATTTGTGTGAATTTCCCTGATTTCATGTTTGTATTAGTATGGAAATATGCAGCATAATCATTAAAAAAAGTTTAGATATTTTACATAAAAATCTTTGATTTAAATCAAATTTAATATATTTATTAAAGTACTACAGGAAATAATTTGGTTTGCTATTACATCAGTTTAAGGTTTCACATTTTTACTTTATTTTTTCTTAAATATTATATATAGGTTGATACTTTCTTTTTAATTGTTTTAAAAAAAGACTCCTTGTAAATAAAATGCTGTGAAAAACTAAGATCAATTTTAGTAAATGTATTAAATAATATTTTTATACTATGAACATATGACAAATTTGCTTGTTTTTGAACAAGATGGTTTCTTGTTTTAAAAAATGAATAAATAAATTTTTGATCTACTGTACATGCATTTCACAGCATTCAAATAATTATGGATTCTTTGTTTTATAATTACTATATATGACATTCTTGAATTCAGATAAAATCTATTTATTTAAGTGTAATTTTTTTTGTTATTTTCAAGTTCAAAATTATATTTGAAATATTTTATTTGGTAATATTTTTCCATTTATAGATTATGTTTTAAAATATTAAAGGTTTGAGTTAAGATGTAAATATTGTTTTTTTTAAATTTATTATTTATGTATTATTAAAATGATTTTAGTGTTCACTCCTCTTTATTAATGTTTATTTTTTGCCAAATAGTATTGTGCTAATGTTTTGTATACTTTCATTTAATATGCTTTTTAAATTAGGATGCAAGATTTATTACTGAGCATTATTCTCACTAAAATATATTTTACAGATTATCAACCACTGCCAAGTGATAAATTTTTGATAATGGGTATGGAAATCTCAGATCCTACTCTTTCCACTCCAGCTTTAAATACCCTCTGGAAAAGTACTTCTTCAAATATGATAGCTGATCACAAGTACGGTTTTAATCATATAACATTTCAATGACTTTTTTTTCAAATATTTCATTATGACATTAATTGTAATGCTTCAATCATTTGTATATTAATATTGTAAAATAGGTAATTAAGTAATAATTAATTAATAATAAGTAGAGTTTTGATCTAATTATAAATTTGATTAATTTTGAATTGTAAGAAACAAATTTTTTACATTTGCAACATTTTAGTTATTTTCCTTTTACAGAATTTAACATACACATACAATTGTTGTAGGCTTTTACTTTATCATTTTTTTCTGTTGAAATTGCTGCAATGTAACTTTTGTTATGTTTGTGTAACAAGTATTCTTACTTTCTTTGCAAGACTGAAATGTGCCTTGAAGAACGGTGATGAACCATCAGCCACTGCTGAATCTGAATTAGAAAAGTCTTTGAAGAACTTAAATCTTATATTAACAAATCTTGAAAATCGGGTAAGAATTTTCTGAAATGAAAAATTAATATTAATCAGTATCAATGTTTACTGTGAATAGCATTCCAATATACATTATATTAATTTTTTTATCAATGGAAAATGTAATTATGAATCTTATGAAATAGAAACTAATTTTCAAGATTTTTAGTTTTAGTTACTTTATTGATTCAGGAAAAAGTGTTATAAATAATGGTTATAAGGAGTATTCTGAATTATTAGGTACAACACATGTTTAAATTTTACAATTGCTTTCTTTTTTTTAATTTAAAAATTTAATTTCGTTGGATTTTCCCCAAAACTCATGAAATATAGCTTATAATGATTAAATTATGAAGATGCAGTGTATTGAGATTTTTTTAAAAAATTGTTCTGAATGATTTACTTTACAGCATTTACTTGAATTTTTAATGCAAATTTTATTCTTATATACTTATGAAATTTTCAGTGCTGATTTTTTGGGAGGGTGGTAGAGGTTAGACTTTTCCTAGTTTTAGAATTTTATTGATTTTTTTCCCCAAGTCCTGTTTTTGATGTATTTAAAAATTTTAAACTACTCATAATTTTATTGCTCTTTAAAACAGCAAGATTTTCTTTTTTGTGTCAAAAATTTGTTAAATGAAGCCCAATATTATATTGATGGTATTAATATTGGTTATATAATTATACAAGTTTAGTACTGAATTTAAATTAACTTTTCTGTTTTCTTACAGATTCAAACCTTGGATGCCAAGCAAACTTCCATACTTTTCAGGCAAACAATATCATTATGTCTCACTGTTTTCTTGATAACAATGTTTTTGGGACATTTATTTTTTCATACAGACTCCTTTTGGCCTTCTGTGTTTGAGAAATACTTTTGAGTTATGAATTTAAATAATTATTTTACATTTTACTATAAAATTTTGTTTTGTAGCTTGATAAATCTCTCACCGTTTTTATTGCAATTTTTATTTATCTAATTTATATGTAAATAGTAATATATTCAACTCATTATCTAGTTTTATTAAATATGTATTTGTAGGTGTAATAATATTTATGAAATGTCATTTATCTTTTTGTTAGATTGTACACTACTCTATACATTTTTATGTTCAAGATGCAGATCAAATTTTTATATAAGCTTTGAAATACCATACATTTTTTTTAATGCCTCTGTAATATCATCCTGAGCACACAAAATTATCTTTAATTGATTATTGTTTTTCATTTTGCACTGCTATTTAAAATACTTATTCAGTATTTATCTCCAAATATTTTTTTTCCTAGGTAATTTATATGTAAAAAGATTCATTTTATTGCAGTGTCCATTGTGTACAGGCAGTGCCTTTATATTTGTACTTTTCTAACTTTTACCAGTTTGTTAATGTGTAGTCATGTTTTATGAAGAGTTATATTTTCTGATTTTATATTTATGTATTGTTCTAATATAAACTTATATACATGTGAAGTTTTTTGATGTTTACCTTTAAAAATCTCAAGAGAGAAATTGTTGATAAACTTTTATGGTTTTTTTATATTGATCTTTATAAATGGTATTAAATAAAAATTATTTTTTCAAATCCATTGTCTTCCTTTTAAGACGAGTTTTTGTAACTTTACTTCTTTTCTTCATATTGAACACATTGTTCGGTATTTCTACTGAGAAGAATGCAACACTCAATTTTTTTTCAAAATCATATCTGTGGCATTAAAATGACTTGCTGTTTATTGGAATCTACTAAATAGAATGTTATTTATTAAGATAATTTTTGTGTAGGAATATATACTCACATATTACTGCTCATTAAAACAGAAAGATTGCCTTTTACTGAAAAATATTTAAAGCCAGTCTCGGAGAATAAAAAAAAACTGCATAACACCCATAGTTGGTGCTGAGTATTCCAAGGTATTTGGCATGCTGTGTTGGCTGAAATTTCTGACTTGGGAGATAAATATATCTCCATTGTGTAATGGTCAATTGGAGTAATGGGAGGACACTATGGAATTTCAAAGTTTTAAAGTTAAAACGGTATTCACATTTATTGCTTTTGAGGGATTGCTATGTTTATTTTTTTATTTTATTTTATTTTGGATAGGAGAGGTGTGGCAAGAGAAAGAAAGGAATATGCTTAAAGAAGTTTCTTTTCTCGTAGTAAAAAGACATTTTAAAGGTAAAGAGGAATATTAAAAGTGTTAAAGATTAAACATGTAAACTTCTCTATCCTCATTTATTTTTATAAGGGAAATATTATTGATAAAAATAAAAAAGTAAAGAAGAAGTATTAGAAGTGAAAGAAGTAAAAAATAACAACTAGAAATAAATTATTAAGGAAAACTTAGAGTGAATAAAATTAAGATAATAAAAAGAGTGTGAAAAGATTTGTCTAATATCTAACAACAGAAATGTTGCTTTATATTATTTTTTGAAGATGTCCAAATTTAAATTATAAAAACAATGATTAATTAACAGTTTACATAAATATATTTAATTAGTATTAATTTTGTAGTACAAAATTTGTACAATTATAGTTTTAAAACTAAACTAATTAACTTAAATTTTATTTCTACTAAATGGAAATATTACGACAGAACTTTGTATTCTATTAAACATAATTGTTCCCTGAAATTAAACTTTGTGAGTAACTTCTCATTATTTTCGAAATTCATGCAGAAATAAAGTATAAGTAATTGAGAAGCAACTGTGAATCTTTTTCATTGAAATTTATTTATTAAAAAAAAAAAAAAAAAAAGAGCTCCCCTTCCCTACAAAAATTGGTTCAATATAAAATTTTGTAGTTCACCTCTTTTAGTTTTATTGCCTTAATAGTTGGTTTTAGAAAATATATTATTGTCATAATACATTTAGAAAAAAAAAAGTTTCAGGACAGTAAGGTGAAACTTATCTTTTTCAGTGGTATGAAACTTTTGTCTTGCTTTATCTTTGTCTTCTTCAGGTTTCTTTTTACATTAAAATATATTAAAAAAAAAAAAAAAAAATCAAATGCCACGAACAACATTTTCTAAGTGAGGTCATAATACCAGAGAAAGCTCTTTTAGATTTTTAAATAAATATCTTTTATTTATGCCTGTTTCCAAAGAATAAGCAAATATGATTGATGTTAATAAGAAATTGATTTTTTTTCCGTTAAATAATTTGATTGATTGTTTATTAACTCCGCACGTAGAAGCAACATTAGGGCTTTTGGCGAATGACCTCGCAAATAACCTCGGACGAGGACGATGCTTGAGCGGACATCTCCCTCCCCAAACTTTTAATCCACACCAATGGAAGAAATTGGAACCTCAACAGATTTAATATGTATCATCTCCGCAACATTGTGAATCTTTTGTGGCATCAAGTCTCGAACCTACGATTCAACGGAAATAATGCCCGCCGTCTAATACCGTGTCTAATACCCGTCTGAAATGTCTAATACCGTGACCATGATTCGGTATTAGAGATTTCAGACAAGATTGGCAGTTTAAACAGTATTAGAAAACATGAAATGTCCTTGTGGAATTGGAGTTGATTTAATGCGAGAGGCTACGATCTCATTGGATTTCGATGCAAGAAATGTCTTCTTGTCCGATGTAGATATAAAATGAAGCAACGAAGAAGAAAGAAAACAAGTAAAAGAAATCGATAAATTAAAAGAATATATAAAGTGTTAGTCTAAAATCTGGAAAAGTGGAAAGAAACAAGATGCAAAAGAGTTATAAAAACGTTTTCGAGAAATTCGTAATGTCCAAAATCGGTCACTATAGCTAACTCTTCACTCGTCCTTTACTTTTGAGAAACTAAAAGTTGATTCTAACTTCTCAAATTCAGATCAAAAGAAAGGTTCGAATTCACAAAAAAAAAAAGCTGATCGATGCGCAGCAGAAATACAACGAAAACCCCTACTATTGATCGCCCCCAAACCAACAAAGGAAAAGGATTCGAATCCCAAGAAAACGTGACAGTCCCTAGTACAAGACAGTCCTAGTCAAAGAGTTCCAACTTCGCGCTCTCTATAGATGCGATTCTTTTTTGCCTCAAATTATTATTTTTATTTGACAAAATTGAAAATATAATCATTATTTCAAAATATCCATTTGCACAAATTTTTCATTATATTTTTAAATTCTTATTTTATTATTCATAGTTACTTGCAATATGTAATCAAATGTTAGTTCAACACGAGACTCTTGAATGATTCCCTAGTATCCAAAAATCGTTTTTCCTCGAACATGGTGCTATCTGAACGCCGCGAAAGTTTAGAATTGACCAAGCGTGAATGTCTCTTGGGCAATCCTGTCTCCTTTCAGAAGGCAACGAATAGTTTGAAGCTTTTTTTTTTTGGTGGTGGTGGGGGGAGAGGATAATAGGATACTTTCAAGCTATAAAACCAGGAAATAAAGGAACGGTTTTCCTCACCTCCGACGATTTTTTCACTGGTAACCTGAAGATGTGGTAGCGTAGAGCAACAATAGCAATTCAAACTAATCAGTTGGGTTTCTTTTTGAATGTTGAATAGATCCATTTCTTCTTTCCGTGATTCAGCGTAAAGGGTGCAATCTTTATATATAGTGTAAAAAAGACATTTTAACATTACTTATACAACGAAACTAGGAATTTTGGAAAGCCCTAATTCCAAAGCTAACAAAATTTTATTTTAAACGTATTTCACCGCCAATTATTGAGCGCCTCATGAGATACCTTTGAGAGAGCCATCTGGAGTAGAAGAAGCAAATAAACACTAAAAATTATTAACATTATTTTCTAATAAAGTTTACATATTCTCGAACAAGATTTTATGAGAACTGTATGTGTTATTTATGTATAATTATAGTAATATTCTATGGATTACGGCATAAAATGAAATTATTTTGTTATCAAATACACATAAAAGTTTTTAAAAAAATCAGTATAAATTGAGTAAGACACAATGTCATACGAATAATGAAACAACGGGCAGGCTTCAAGAATTTTTTTAAAGCTAGATTTTTGACTCTTTTTTTTTTTTTTTTTCCCTTCCTTGTCAACCAATTATCTTTTCCCTAATTTTTCAAAAGATGCCTTTGAGAGAACCATCTGAAGTAGAAGAAGCAATTATTAATGAAAGTGCCTGACATTATATTCTTATAAAATTTATATATTCACTAATCGTTTTTCGTGAGAACTGTATAAATTTTGTATAAATGAAATGATTTTGTTACCAAATGCATATAAAAGTATATATATATATATGAGTTAGATACGATGCCGTCCGAATAGTGAAACCGCGGGCAGACTTCAATATTTTTTAGGCTAGGTTTTCGACTATTTTTTTTTTCTTGTCAACCAATTATATTTTTTCAAATGTCTAAATCATAAATACACATTTCTTGGCGTAGCATAACCATATTTGGCTCTTGCGCCATAAACCTCTACTTTTACTCACTCACTTTCCTCGGGTAAAAAATTCACAAAATAGTGTCGTTTTGGAGGGAAATGAAGCATAATGATGGAAATTTTACAATATCCATATGGCAACATTGAACAAACAGTTCTTTTAAATATTTCTTTTTAAAATGTGGCTCCTAAAGATAGTGCAGCTGTCACCCATGTTATAAATATTTGACTGTGTTATTAACATCGCACTTAAAAGCAACACGATGATTATTGGTAATGCACCTCAAAATTTTGAACTCAAGTCAAATGACCAGGAGGGGACTTGTGAGCTGAAATTTTACTTTCAAGTTATACTTCCACACCATGCCTGTTGCCGCTTAGTGGTCATGGTTTTGGATTCGTTGCCGGCGGTTTCCCATGGGGTTTACTGTCTTTGGTAAACACGGGTGACGCACTCCCGGGATACCCTAGTGATCCTTCTCTATTTCGACCCTCCTTCTTGTCAACCATTTTTACCTTTTTTTTCAACTTCACGTCTAGACCACAGTTTAATCTTGTTTGGCGCAGTATAGCCATATCTGGCTCGTGCGCCAATAAACTTTACATTCACTCACTCACTCACTCGTTCCCGGCGGCTTTTCGTTCATTCGCGGGTTCAATCCTTGACCGCTAAAAACCTGCCCTGTAGCCGGGGCTGATGCACGTTACATCTATCGGGGCCCAAAGTCCTCTCGTTGACGTCGTGTGAAAGTTAGGCGAGGGGTGCCAGCTCTGGTGTCGTCCTTGTCACTTGACCGAGGTTCAAAATTACGAGGTCCGTCGTCGATAGCCCTCGTGTTGCTTATAGTGCGACGTTAATAAAAACTAAACTAAAATCCACACCACGCCAACGTGATGACTTGGAGCCTCTACAGATGTAACGTACATCAACTTCCCTGAATGACGGTCTTTAACGGAATCAGGACTTGAACCCATGCCTCGATGAGAAAATTCCATGATCTTTCGGCTAAAACGACCAGTAATTGTGTAAGAATATAATTTTTAAGGAGAAAATATTATACGAAATACATAATTCGTTTTTCCAAATTATACAACCAACAGACTGAGTAATATGTAATTACATAATAAGCTTTCCTTCGTGTTTCTTATATTTGAAAAGACTTATTTTCTTATATTCGAAAAATTGAATCTGCAAAATTGTCATTCCAACTCCGAATTCAAAGTGAGTAATGGTGAGCGCATTTGTGACATATTCTGCATCGTTACTTAGGATTTGAGTCATCGAAACTCAATGAATGCTCATCCAAGAAAAAGATAGTTAAGAAAAATCAAAATAGATTTATTTGTATTATAGAATGACAACTATTATACTATAAAAGAGGATACATGAGTAACTCGTGACCGGAACCCAAGAATATAACAGAAATTTAAGCTTATCTCAATAACAAACAAAATTGAGTCTGAGTCGTGAATAATACTTATAAATAGAGTCTGAGTCAAATATTAGCTATCCGATGATCAAGTAACTCTCTTGTACCAATATCATGCGCACTCTTATAATACTAACCTTCAATCTCCTCTCACTATTTTAAAATGTCCAATTTCTCTATCTCATCTCATTTCCTATTCGCTACACTTTTATATATTTAGCAATGTTGGTTTACATAATACACAGTTTATTCACAAGGCGGGGTTTTTAAATCAAATAACGTCATAAAGTAGCTCAAAAAGCTAGTTGAAGGGGGGAAGGCGCAATAATTTTTTTACTGCACTTAAACATCAAAACAATTAGTGTGTTTTGTTTTCTCTCTCGCTTTTCAGATAAATCATGAAATCTGAAGGACTTCCACAATTGAAAATTATGTATCTTTACTTATTTAGAAAATTAATTTTCAGTCTTTCAAATGCTCCAAAAGAATCGGAATCTTTTCGTTAATTTTGTTTCCTAATTTAAATTAAAAAAAAAAAAAAAATAGAACAAACTTATGTTTATTTATAATATGGGGAGGGGGAGAGAAACCAATCGTTAAACCAAAAAAAAAAAAAAAATGTTCTCAATGTTGTTATGGTTATACTGTTTTATGTTAGATTGGTATTCTGTTAAATACAACTGCAATAGACATTCTTTGAATTAATTATAATTCTGAGCTAATATGTGTAAAATGTATTGCTCTCAAACTATAGCGCTTATTATGTTAAAAAGTTATTCGTGGACTTGGTCAGAAAATTGAAAATGTCCGATTTTAATTTTTAATAGTAATAATAAAAAAAAAAAGCAAACGTAAGCGCTCTTAAACTGTAAAGTTCTATAATTATTAATTAATTACATATCTTAATTATTGATTAATTTAATTAAAATTTTACATGATTTGTTTTCGTATATCAGTTACTGAAAAATAAATTGTAATGGTTTTTTTTTGTTTTTTTTTGTTACTAAATCATTTATGGTCATACATAGTACTTGTTACAATAATCATTTGCATTAAAACTGTAATTGTACAACTCATGTTTAAGTTTAGGAACGAGAGACTATGATGCAAAGTACAAGCAAAAACAATGAGATGTGATGTGGTGGTAGTATTTAATGGCTCAAGATGTGGCTATGCTGCGCCGAATAAAGTATAATTGCAGTCTGAACATTTTAAAAATGAAAAATTGTTAAAAATTGACTGACAAGAAGGTGGGTCGAAAATACAGAAGGATATCTAAGGTATTCCGGAGATGCGTCACCCGAGTTTACCAAAGAAGGAAAATCCAAGAGAAATAAAAAGATCGCTAGGATTTCTGGGGATCGTGATGCATGTACTTGCCTGAAGAAGACAAGTCTCTGAGAGGATAAAGAAAAACAAAATATAACAAGTGTTGCAGTAATCAGAAAAACATGCAGTGATCATAAGTATTTTATTTTTCTGTAATTATCAGCTTATAACATCAATGATCAAGCGTAGAGATGGTTATATTTTTAATGAATATGGAGAAAGCATTTCCACAAGATTCAATTCAGTTTTCCTTATAGAAAACGTATAATAATTTTGATGAGATTTTGAGAAAATGAGATTGAAATGCATAAATATTAACTGATCTATAGAATCTTTTGATAATATATTTATTTAGTAAAAATTTAAAAATATAATGTATACTTATAATTATATTTATGCCAGAAATAACACTTATTACAAATATAACAAATATAATTTACGATAAATGCTTATTTAAAAGTTCAAATGACTTTGACCTCGAAAGATGGAAATTTATTTTCAATTTTTTGTTACTAATATTTATTTATTTGTTTTTTATTCTTCTTTTTATGCCAATACTCTCAAAGAGAAAATTACAATTGATTGAAGCAATGATTTTGTGTTTTGTTTCTTTCATACGTAATTCACTTCGAAAAATAAAAATAAATTAATTAAGTTAAATTAAAAAATAATTTTTGTTGGAATAAACAAATTAATTCACTAAATTAAAATTTCACATTTTATGCTTCTAAGAACAGTTATTTGTATTTTGTTGTATTTTTAAAGGATAAATTAAGAAAGTTTAAGTAACTTTTAATTGATTTCAGAGAAGTTCAACATTAATTTGATTCGGATTCTGTCTTTTCTCCTTTCACTGAATCAAAACCTATTTTTGAACATCTTTTCAAAAAAAAAAAAAAAATTGAACACATTACTCAAAAAATTTTTTTATAAACACACACACAAAATATTCCCAATTCGGAGAGTTTATTAGTGGTTAGTTCGTAAGCTTCGCGAGAATCATAAAGCTTTCTCCATTATTTACAATTTGTCACGATTTACAAGTTGGTGTAATTTCATTTCAGAAAGCAATTGTAAATATTCGCCAAAAATAAGCATTCCTTGCCAAGAGCACGTTTTACAGAAAAAATATACTGGCGCCCTCTGCTGCAGTCTGTCCGAAGTATGTCAATAGTTAATAAAATTTAATTTGAAATCATAAAAACTTATTAATAACGATGTAAAACTATATTCTAGCTACTCTATTCGATAGAGGGAAGCATATACCTTCTTACTTATTCAATTCTGTTTGAATCAATAAATTTTTTCTTGTAGAAAACGTGTACATTTCGTCTCCTATACTTTAACATATAGAAAATTTAATATCCATTTTACATAAAGGTAAAAAAAAAAAAAAAAAAACGCATACTTTTTTTTTAAAAAAAATCAAAATTCTAAGAACGCTATTTAAAAAATAATTATATGTGTTATATCTATAGTAATTTATACTAATATTAAAGCGTTTCTGGTACCTGACAATGTGAAGCAACTTTGGGCCCTATTCTTTAACATTAGCCGAAAACAGCCTTAACCTTTTAGCATATTAAAAAAAAACCAAAAGCATGTACCGATTATAAAAATGCATTCTGATTTTTTTTGTTAATAAAAAATTGAAATGATATTTCAATGACTTTGAATACCAAAATAAAATTGTTCTGCTATTTGTATCCTTTTTATACATTATGTAAACAAATAATTTTGTATCCATTTTGTGATTAAAAGGTTATGGGATCTATCAAAATTAGAAAGTTAAAAAGCAAAGTATGATAATAATTTATAACGAATTGTAAATGAACTTTTTTTCTTATGAATATTTTAGATAGAATTATGTAAGCGTGAATTTCAGTAGAGAAACTAGTGCCGTGCTTAAGAAATTAAGTTTTATCTTTTTGAAATGAATTGTTTGCTTTCATGAGTGAAATTTCAAAATATTTAGGAAAGTATTAATAATGGAGGAATCTGGTGCAAAAACAATTAGAGTCTAAATATTCCCAAAAACTTTTTACATTTCCCCCTCTGGTGAATATAGCTGTTTCAATTGATGAAAGAAGCTGGTATGGATATAACACTATTCATTTCCTTTGTACAAATAATGGGAAAAGACAACATTACTTGATGTGTCTTTATTTTCATTTTTCCCTTTCCTCAATAATTTGGACTTTACTAGTTTTTACACTACATCCCTTAATTGTATTTTCAGATGAAGGATGTCAGAATTTTAGGAACATGTGCTATAGTTAGCAAAAAAATATTAAATATTCTGTTGGAACTGAAATATTTTATCAGTATCAAACGTTGGTTTTCAGTATTAAATCCATAAGATGATTTGATTTCTTGTTTTTGAAAATTGCTTTAGTAAAAAATGTGGAAGAAATTTTAGGGAAATTTACTTTTTTTGACATTTTCTTATGTTTTAAAACTCCGTTTTAAATTATGTAATCTATCAAATTTTGAAAAATTATTATAATGATATAAACATAGTATAGTATAAAACCTCGTTAAGTTGGGTTGGTTTGGACCAGAATTGGTCCAGAGTATCGAAAATCCGGATTAACCAGAGAATAGTAAAAATGAAATGAAATAAAACGTGCGAGAAAATCATTTTTATATTGAACAAGTCAGGTGCGAATCAGATTTACGAAATATAAGGACGTCTACTTTATGAACAATAGAAGTGTCTTAAAGTTGCTTTATTGTATTTCCCATTTAAACAATGCAGCACTGTATGCCTTTTTGTCACTGGTGATATAAAGTGTAATTAAGGTTTCATTGATTTTGAACAGAATATTACAGTCCCCTCCCCCTTCTATCTTTTTTCATTTCAGCAGTAATGAAAATATTTCAAAATACGAGGAGGAAATAAATTTTACTATGGAGATTTGCAAATTCCTTCTCAAATTTAAAAAAAAAAAAAATCACACAAATCAGGCCGGCCGATCAGGACTATCTGGAGATCTGAGTTAAAAGGGTTCGAATGAAGCTCTACTGCATTATATAGGTTATGTTTTCTGGTACTTTCAAAGTATAATAGCGTATTTGTCAATTGAGTAATTCATTCTCTCCCTTCCATGTTTGTATTTTAATAAAAAAAATTAAAAACATATTATTCTGTAATCTTTATTAAAAATTAATAATAAATGTATCCTGTTTCGAATGAGATTAAAACCTTTTACATAAAATTCATGCCATGATCCATTTGTATAAATTATAAATTTTATAAATTGTTGAAATACAGAGAATCTAACAGAAGATTTAAAACGGTGTGTATTTTTAATTGAATGTATTGTGATGTATATTTTTCTTTAAATGAATTGAAAAAAATCTGTTAATTAGAATTAAATTTATCAT
Organism: Nephila pilipes; assembly: GCA_019974015.1. Taxonomy (NCBI): domain Eukaryota; kingdom Metazoa; phylum Arthropoda; class Arachnida; order Araneae; family Nephilidae; genus Nephila; species Nephila pilipes. Next base: position 1,262,906 of record BMAW01075380.1, read on the forward strand.
TCAAATAAATATACAAGTTAGCAAAGAATTCATATTTTAAGAAGAGCTATAAAAATTTCAATTACATAAGATTTAAAAAATAATTTAATTGGACATTTTTGAACAGTTGGTTATAATTCATTAATCTTTTGAACTATTTATAAGCTTTATAATAAAATTACAGCGAAAAAGTATTTTAACAGGATTATGTAAACAAGTTTTTGCAGTCATATCTTTTATAATATAATTAATTTCTTAAGTATGTTATATATATGTGTGTGTGTGTGTGTATGTATGTATGTATATATATATCGCAAACTTTATTTATTGCACAAGTGTTTCCTAATTAACTTTGCATAAATTTTATTTAAGATGCCCAAATAAAAAAAATTGTTAAAGGGGACAAAAGGCTACTTAAAACATATTACTATTGAACACAAATTCATGAAATTTTTTTATTCTATTCATTTTTAGTGTTTAAAGAAATGGATCGCAACAATGACGTAGTTCTGAGTCATTCGAAAATCTAAAATAGACTGTTTATGAAATGTGATTCAAATCTCATAGAAGTTGCAGTTTTCTATGAATAAACTAATCTACTACAAAGAACGAATTAATGGATGTTTTTGCCGCATAAGCGATTTGAATATTTTATTTATTTATTAATCTTATTTGGTTAGTAAAAGACAATGACGGTAATGGTTCTAATTTCATTATTGAAAAATCATAGGAACAAGTCGACCCGAATAATAAAAGCTGCATATATAATTTCAAATACCTGAAGCACCTATTCGTGTATGGCCTCAAATACTTAACTGTCATTCTATGATAAGCAAATTTCATTTAACCAATTTGAATGTAGCCACGGTAGCCTAATGGTCATGGTCACAAACTCGCGGCCCGGCGTTGTTTCCGTTCGAGTCATGGTTATGAGTTCTGATGCCACTTAAGACTCGCAATGTACTCCTGTTAAATCTCATCAAGGTCCTAAGTCTTCCCGTTGGCTTGGGGCTCCAGTTCAGGTGTCTTTCTCGTCACTTGACTGAGGGTTAAATTACTAAGTCCGTCGCCAATAGCTCTCATGTTGCTTTTCAAATGTCACATTGAAAAATAAAAATCATTCAATAACTAACGTGGACGTCATCCTTGTCGCTTTAGTGCAGCTCTTAGCAATGTTAATATTACGGTAGTGGTTAAGATGGCAAGTTTCGTATTGAAACCTGATTCATACGCATTTCGCGGAGTGATGGGACTGCTGTTCGTAAATTACAACTCGATCTCAAAAGCTTTCGCGTTGGATTGATTGGAGGAAAGAAAGTTAGAAATTCAAATAAAATTAGAATTTGAGATGAAAATTTTAATTTCCATGCTCGATGTTATATGATCAGAAAATTTAGTTATTGCGTTGTTTAAAACGCGAGATGAATGATGCAGGAAAATGGAAAGTGTTTGGATATCGTTGTTTTAAGGGGTGACCTCTGATGAGAAAGATAACTAAAAGAAGTTCTTAAGCACCTCTTAACCTCTTAATTTTAAATGTTTAAAATACTGTAAAAATAAACTTTTAAAAAGATTTTACAAATTAAAATTACTGAAATCTACGTTAAATACAACATAGCATTGATTCTACGATTAAAAATTAAATTATTTAAAAAGGGCTGGATAAAATCCAATGAATTACTTTTAATAAGTCCTCGATCTTATTAATCCAATGAATTACCAACATTTTTCAATGATGAAAAATGTTGGTAATTGCTGTTCTGGGCCTTTTTTGGGATGATGGAATTCCTGGATTGTAGGCTGTAAAGTTTTGAAATAATTTATTAGGAATTTGAGGTATTTTGCTGAAAAAAGTTTGTTTCTTAACGAACTCCAAAAAGTGGATAAATTTGAACCTTTTTCAAGGACTTCATCGCTGACAAACCAAGGAGCATTGACAATTTTCCCCAGCTGGTTTATTTGAAAGATGTGCAGTCGTTTTAGACGTGTAGTTGCTGAAGCCGACCTGACTGGGGAAGCATTATTAGTCTCAATACTGATTTGAAGCGTGTGAGCAATCTGCTTGTTCCGGGAGTCTTGTTAATTTGGCGTCTAAAAACAACCACATGTACTCGCATTCATAGACAAATGCTTGATAGGTTTAATTTTAGGCGGTGTGAAAGGCACTTAGAATCAGACGTCTGCACAGGACAGAGTCAGAAAAGAAAATCTTGTAAGTAGATCTCATCACGTAACTGTCATTAGATTACGACACCAAGAACCGTTACGAAATGCTACAACGATACTAATTACACTGAATAAAATGGGTGCACTTTAACAGTTGGGTGCCCTAAAATCGCTCTGGGAAATTGCCTAGCACTTTGAGGAAATAACATTTTCAGTCGTAAATAGGGAAAATTTTGTTTCGTATAATTTCGTAATTCATTAACCATGTTAATTTCAAAATGGTGGAAAACTGTTAAATAGAAAATTCAAGAAATATGGAGAACTGAAGTTCATCTTAAGGTTCCATATTCTATCTCTATAATGTTCTGCACCAATTCACTTAATTACTATTAATTCCAATGGTTTTAATTTAAAATTTTTATTCTTTCTCGTTAAAAATACGTATTATTTCCTAATGTTCTTTTCGTCAATTGATCGAAATTTAAAATTACGAGATCCGTCGCCAATAAGCCTAGCTCGTAGTGTGACGTTAATAAAACCAAACCAATCGTAATGCTCTTTCAGTTGTCAATTAAAACATGTATGAATTTGATATTAATGTTAAATATATAAATATAATATGTTA
>BMAW01075380.1:1265685-1292034 GCA_019974015.1 Nephila pilipes
ATAAATATAATATGTTAAACGTACAAATGTTAAATATATAAATATAAATGCACATCTGAAAACACTTATATAGTTGAGTTTTCATAACTTTTACAAGACATTGCAAATTAAATAAAAAATTTCGTTTCATCTGGCATAGTTTTTGGATAAAATAGAACGCAATCCCATTTTTTGCATACAAATCGTATCTTTTACATGGTTTTCGAGGAGCGTATCGTCCAAATAAAAAAAATGTTAAGTGTTCTACAATTGTAAGAAGTTTTGAAAAACTTGAGAATTTTTTTTGAAACAGTATTAAAATAAATAAATAAATAAAATAAATCTTTTAAAATCCACAAAATTAGTATTTTTCAAAATTTAATTTAAGGGCAAAATTATTTACTTTTCCTAATCACTTCCTAATACTTTAATGCTCTTCATGCATGGAAGACTTAGTGTGTATGCACTTTATTGTGTTTAAACTATTTTTAAATTAGTTTAGAAGAATTTAGAATTAGAATTAGAAGAGTAAGATGAGTAATATCGGTATAAATTTGTATTAATTTTGTTAATAATTTTTTCCACGTCGTTTATTTTTTTCTGACGTTTTTATTAATTCGGCAATAATAATCCTCTCACCGAAACTTTTACTCCTCTTCGAGATTAATAAAGCAAACAAGAATTTTTTAAAAAGTTGCAAAGAAAATTTTTCCAACAAAAGGGACTATTCTCTTTGCAACGTATTAACAGACTTGTTTTATAATATTGGGTTATCTATTACAAAAGCACCTTTATTGGTTATAATAATGGCAAATCAATATTAAAATCATTTGACCCCAAAACATATTTCGAAAATAAGAAAGTAGTTCAAAATTCTTGAGGCAAAAATGGTTGCCTCATAACTGTCTTAAAATTCTGAATAATTTTATTCATTTTCATTCATTTCTCGATACCTGATTACGTATGGCTTAACGCAAATATCAATTGATTGGTAAATAGAATACTTAATTATATATATATATATATATATATATATATATATTTTCAATCCAACAAAAAAAATTTAGGAAAAATTTATGACATATTTTTGAAAATTAAGTTCATTACTGGTGAAAGCAGGTATCAAACATGTATGAAAGCAGTTGGATAATTTTACCACAAATTTAATCATGTAGTGAGATTGCACCCAAAGTAACAGTTGAATTAACTCTCTTGATTTTTTTTTTTCACTTTATTTAGCGCACACTTTTCAAAGAAATTCTATCTCACTCAATAACCAACATTAAAACATAGGAACTTTCTAACTTTCCTTATATTCACCACGAAAAAAAATATTAATATTATTATTTACCTATTGTATTTTATTTAATTTTGATTTTTAAAAGCACACAGCTCGTCTGATTATAAGTTGTGATTCGTGTTTAAATTATCCTGTTACCTAACTAAAAGTTTACTAGCAAAATAACTCGAGTATTTTTCTGACATACACATTTAAGAAGTGATCTAATTTCTTAAGTATTGATAATTGACAAATTTAATAGCAAGCCATTTCTCAGGAGTTTGGTTTATACGAGATGCATTCAATTACTAGTAAATAAATAAAGTTTTCTTTCAAATGATTTTGAATAATCAAACACTGTTTTTGTATCTAATAACTGAATCATTCTCCAGTTATAAGTAGAAACTTATTAGTCTCTTAAGTAACATATAATTAAACGAGACAAAAATATTAAGTTCGACGTACTTATATCATAAATGTATGACAAACAATAGCAAAAGAAAGTATTCTAAAAGTGGCTTATATTATAGCTTCATCATTTCGAAACATTATGACCTGGACTAATGTGCTCAAATATTTTATTAAAATTGTACAAATCAGTTCCATCAATCATTTCCATTAATTTTAAACGTAAGATTTAATATAATTAAATCTTTTCAAGAATCAGCACTTATTTCAATCTGTAATTCCTGTAAAAAAATGCATGTGTATAAAATACTTTTATTTCTAAAAAAGGGCAGTTTTTTAACTTACTTGAATCACATAATGACCTCAGGTCTTAAAAATTATTAGCAACTGAAAAAAAAAAATCTTTCCGAACATTTTTCGGATTATTTATAAATCAATAATTTGAATACGTCTTAAGACTTTAATTGAAGGATTGGCAGATATGATAAAATTGACCTCAATATATATAAAAACCAAAAACAAAAAAAGAAGAGGATAATAATTTTTGTTGCTCTATATTCCATAAAATAAATAAACCAACAAAAAAGTAAATTACCATTCATTTAATAAGATATGATTTTAAAAAATAAAGCTTTCATTTACGGATAAAAAAATATCGATTACATTTTCAAATACAAATGAAAAATTACACCTTCGTTAGTAATTATAAGAACGAACTTTTAAACAGTACATCTCAATCCATTTCCTCATAAAAGTTTAATAATTTTATGAGATATTTAAACATGTAGAATATGTAGAGTTAAAACTGCATTTAATTCTGGAGGTTTGATTATACGAGCATTTACGTGATTTTATTTAAATAATTTTAATTAATTACTATTAAACCGAGTTTGATTAAATCATTCCAACTTTTATTGAAATAAAATGAGAAAAAATACTAAATATTAAATTAAAAATCAGATTCATGTCCAATTCTTAAATTTTTTAATTATTTCAACAAGTGCTCTTAAAATGACCTTAGTCACATTGATAAATATTTTATTGATGAGACTTCTCTTTTTTTTCCCTATGATTCAATAGTTTAAGATCATTTGATTTCAAAAATGTAGAAAGATATTACTCGTATTTGGTATCGGAATTTCAATATTTATCTATAAATAGTAAATTTTTTCTAAAATATGGGTATCTTTCATCGTGTTTTATGTTTTGAATCTATCACAGCTTTTAATATTTTTTAAAAACTTGTAACAAAAAAAAATATTTTCCTAACGACTTTTTATTTAATATTTTTAGTGGAAATATACATTTATTTATCCACCTCAAAGACTAATTCATCTGAAGTATTGCATTGTTTAAAAATGAAATGTATTACAAAAATGAAATACTTACTATCTCCAGCTTAAGTTTGTAATCTTGTGTTTCCTTTCAATTCACCAGTAAACATTATGCTTCTTGTTTATTAAATACTTAGAGCCCTTTACAGCTATTTCTTAGTTCTGTTTCAAGAAAATGACCAATTAACAGTTTTTTTTTTTTTTTTTTTTTTTTTTTTTTTTTAAAAAATACACATTTTATTTTTTTTTTTTTTTTTTTTTTTTAGTGTATTGTAACTAGTAATCCATGGTATTATCAGTATAATCAATTTCAAGGGAGGGAGGGATTATCGATACTTTTTGACTATTATTGTCTTTTTAAGCAACAAAGATTTAAAGAATAACGCGTCTTAATGGATCTGTAAGCTTCTCCGATAAATTCCACAACAGTTTAGCTTTAGTTTCGTCTCTTGCTAACCTGGATATCCAAGCTGGCTTACAGTCGACAAAATATTGCCCTGTCGTATTTTTAACTTCATCAGATACAGCTAAATAAATAGAAGTTTGAGCGCCACTTACGCTGTCTTTTAGGAAGAAGTAAACAACGGGTATTATAAAATATTTAATAATCCCCTGTGAGTTTCTTGCAATGGCCGTCTTAACACCTCCCGGATGTAAAGCGTTAACTGTTACTCCAGTTCCTTGTAGTCTCTTAGCCAGTTCTCGGACAAAAAGAATATTCGCTAACTTAGTGCTGCAATATATCCAAAAGGGATGCCTTGTATTCTTTTCACAATTTAAATTGTTCAAATCCAAACTTGCCAAGTGATGGGTAATTGATGATACAACTACAATCCGTGACGGAGCTGAATTTTTCATTAAATCCAACAAGAGATGCGTTAATAAAAATGGTCCGAAGTGGTTCGTTGCAAACTGTAATTCTAACTTGTCTTCTGTTAAATGTTTTCCAGGACTTGGAGTCACGCCAGCATTATGTATAAGTACGTCTAAGCGTTCTTCTGTTTTCTTAATCTCAGAAGCAAATTGTCTAACAGAATTTAAAGATGACAAATCCAAACGGCGGAAGACAACGTTGTTGTTTCCTGTTGCTTTGATGATAGATTCTGTAGCTTTTTGTCCCCGGTTCAAGTCTCGACATGCAAGAATTACTCGACCTTTACGAGCTGCTAAGTCTTTTGCTGTTTCAAATCCTATTCCGGAATTGGCACCTGTCACAATAATGACTTTTCCTTCCATCGAATTCGTACTGCGACATACTCCAGCCGAGTATATTACGTATAATTTTAACAGAATGAGTAAAATAATAGGTATTATGAGCAAAAACCATAATAAATCCATCTTTCTGAGTTCGAAATTTTGTGTAACCGTTTTAAACTCGCTTGAAATTATAATGCGAACACTTCTTAAAGAAATCTTTTTCCAACTGAATTCGTTTTATGTTATAATTTCTAGGTAAAGCAATTTGCACATTTTATTCTCGTCTTACACCCACATACAAGTTTCACTGTTTACAATTTCTCTTTCAAACATTTCAACCTTATGTAAACTTTTTATAGGTCATTCGAACGTCGCACCTCATTCGGAAGTAATTAAAAAGGAAGAGTTTATTTTGGTGATAGAGAGAAAATATCAAAGCATTCAAGCAGAAAATGGGACACGCGTCTCCACAGGTGGTGTATAACTTCAGTTGCCCGTTGACTTAAGAATGTTTAATGACGAAAGTGCTTTCCTTATACTTCATGTAGAAATATTTGCTTTCTGTGGCCATGACGGAGTAAATAGAATATCCTAAAGGATTTAATTGAATCCAAGGTTAATTTTTATAATTCATATTCTGCACGTATATTTATCAGGTAGTTAATGTTTATAATATCTCAAGTATCCATTGTCATGAAACGTAATAAATTTCTAGCTGTGAAGCATTAATATTTGGAATATTTTTAAATATATAAATGTTGGGCATATTAAAAAGATATTTCGGTAATAAACTGTTTAAACTTATTGAATTCTAGAAACAATCTATTGTTTAAATAATCAGAATATCTGATCGTCGCATGATCAACAATATAAAACTTAATTTTTTTTCTATACGTGGAGAATAATTTATAGATATGTATATTCTCGTTGAATTCTATTTTTATATAATTATAAGTATCCAAATTGTAATTAAAAAAGCAATTTCTATAAAAATAGATTTAATCAGAAGTATGCTATATTCATAAGCGGCCAAATAGATTTAAGTCTGGGTGCTTTAAATCTCATCATTATGAAATGGTGTGCAAGTTTTGGTTAAATATTGATTATTATGTGATTTAACTACTTGGAAGAATTTAAAAATTCAGTATATTTTGCAACAGGAAACAGCCATTAAAAGGTTTATAGTTATAAATTGTTCTCTCTGGTTAATTCGTGGTATTAATTAGCTGCAAAAGGTTTAAAATGCGTCGTTGGTCAATATTCATAGTATTACAAAATACTTTTTGTTTATTATTGCTGTAGAATTTCTAAACACCTTAAACGAATTACAAAATAAAACTTTTGAGGAATGAAGGATATGTTAAATGAATTCAAAGTATCTCAATGTGGAGGGCCAAATTATGGATTATATGATCATGAGCTTTATTTATAAGGTATACTATTTTTAAAAGTTTTTCTGAACATTCATAAAAATAAGTTTTATAAATTTTTATAAGGCTATTTTTCAATTTCTTATGTAATTAAACGTTATTGTCGCTCACATCTTTTCAATTAAATTGCTTACACTTCAGAAGGATTTGATTTCTTTAAATATTTACAATCTTGAGATCCCCCCCCCCATCTTTGTTGCAGGATTTACTGTCTCTGGTAAATACTAATGACGCACCCTCGGGATGCCTTACAGGTCATTCCTTATTTTCGACTCTCTTATTTGTCATGAATGCTTATATTTTTCTTCCTTCTTTCGTATTACATGTAGATCGCACATACACATTTGTATAATAATTATTTACCTTGCACACTTGGGTCATTAGTAAATCAATGAACTCTTGGAGAGCAGCTTAGTTAAATATGGTTTCACTCCCAACCAAGCCTTCAAATTTCATTTCATTTTATTTCACTGGTCGTACTGTTTTAAAATTATTCAAATTAAATTCAGTACATTCTTCTCAACCGAAGAAGATACTCATTCTACATAATAATGGATCCCATCTCATGTAGAATACAATATTTCACCTTTTCTTTCAGGTATATTTTTAAACAACTGAAATAAAATCTGAAATTATTTCGCTTAAAATTTACAATAATTCAGTAAGTGGGAGTATGTTAGTACTTATATGCTGTTTTTCTGATCATTTTGTGAAGTTATTTTAGCTGTGTTCTATGGATTAAAATTGAGTATAAGATGTACGCCAAATTTGCGACTTTTTGGTTTAATAACGATTTTATTCAGGCAAAATTTTTCTTTTTGTAACCCTAATGATATTCCCTCCCCCCCTATAATCCTTATGATAGTTTAGCGACTTATTTTAAAGGAATCAAAATGGTGTTATTTATTCTATTTATTCTTTATTATAAATACTCATTAAGTGTGTTTTGCGAGGATTACTATTATAATATTTTGGATATTTATTTAATTATTTTATTTGTACCATTTTAATTCTTAAATAAAATTTCTCACTTCATTTTAGAGTGATGTTAAGTTTCTAATTGTTTATCTATTTTCTCGTTATTTCTATTAAAAGCTATACTTAATTCAGAAACTCAATTATCCATACAATGCATAAATTGCTATATTATTAATATATTAAAATAATTAAATTTTATAGCATGTTTAAATAATAAAATTAGATAGCTAACGCAAAAAGTGCTGAATGATCAGTTAATTTAACCAAATCAGAGTTATATGCCTAAGTATATGGTTATAAAATTAAATATTGATTCATATATAGACAGGCGGGCAGTGAATCAACTTACAAAATCATATGTTTAAAATTTATTTATTTATTGAACACAAGTTTCTTATTTGTTTGCGTATTATTTGTTAAGCCTATATTCAGTAAAGATATTATAATAAACTGATTATATTAATTCAAATTTTACCAAAAAAAAGTAATATATTTGTTCTGTTACTATGGTCTTCTTGGTTCGTCAACAAATATAAATAACCAAATCATCGCCATAAATAAGAATTAAAAACAAATAGCAAAAAAACCCACCTATTTCGATTTTCCGTTTACTTTAAAATTGATCTTGACACCTTCTCATGCTTCGTTCAAGGAAGTATTTAATTTTTCCGCTTGAATGAATTGACTTCTCCGCATTATTGTAGATGACATCATAGATGTGTATACTGAAGAATTTTTCATCGCATATAATCATCTGTCAAAATTTACAGAACTTCTTAGCTGATCCAGAGATAATATTCATTTGGGGGGGGGGAGTCCAATCGCACTTTGTATAATCTCTACCTGCGGTGATTAAAAGAGAAATCTTGCACATTCTGATGTTAGACTAGTATTTTAAATTAAATTCTCTTCACTTTTTCTCCGTTTTTATTTTACTGGGGGGCGCCGGGAGTCTATTCCAAACTGCGAAAGGAAATTTCGAAAAAAATTTTAAAAAATATTAATTTTTTTTTTTTTTCGGAATACCGCAGTTAGAGTCAAAAGGAAACTCAAAAGATATGTTTAGACAGTTAAAGTTAATTCTATATATAATTACATTTTCAAAAATGGTGTGTGATTAATCTGAACGAAACTTATTGAAAGTTGTATAATGAGTATGGATAAATAAAAGTAACGCTGTTGAAATGAGGCCATGAGAAGTTAGATAGAGGGATCAAGAATCATTCCCGCCAAAATTAACCACTTTAATCAATGGGAGCTCTAGGGTATAAAATATAACTAAACCTTAAAATTCTTACATTTTTCGTTTAGAAATTAAATTTCTAACATGGAAAACGTCCTCGTCACTGCTACAATATCTGTCACCAGGAGTCTTTTAAAAAGCTCCATTGAAACGTTAATTAAAATTAAAAAACAATTTTATCAATAGCTATATAACTAACAACATATTATTAACTCAATGGGTATAAGTAATATATAAATTATTATTGCTTTTAAAGGCTTCCCATTCGTGGCCCCGATTAGGTTTTTGTTGTTGTTTTTATGGCTGAAAAGAAAAAGATATTCAAAGTATTACTTAAGATTGAAATGAAGGAAATAGATGAAAAATTTAAATTAATCAATCAAATAGTATATCTAGTTTTAAAAGTAAATGAAATTATATTATAAAAGAAAGGTTTTTGGTAAATTTGTGATTATCTCTCTTTCTGTAAACCAATCAGTTTTTTTTTCTTCACTTCTTAGAGTTTCTTTCTATCCATTAACAAGCATTAATTTATATCATAACATAAAGTAATTTCCATATTTCGTTTTATAATATCTAATATTTGATAAAAAAAAATACATTTATTACCAAGAATAATTTAAATGAAATATGTTTACAATTTTGTGTAATTATTATGTTACTTTGCACAGTAAAAAAAATTGGAATTTTATAAGCAAAAAGAACGTCAAAAAAAAGTTTGTGTTATCAAACCATTTAAAATAGCTTGTAATTAAACATTCATATATAAAAGACCAAACAATGATATAATAATTTGGAATAAAAAAGAATTACTGATTTTTTTTGTTGTGTTCTATTATTGTAAAATCATTTTCAGATACAAGTTCTTTATCTTTGCCCTTTTTGTAATGAAGTAGAAAATGTAATACAGTTTCCCATTTGATTTGATGAATTAACGTTTCTTATTAATTGATTTTCTAAGTGTTCAACAATCAGATTAATCTATCTGTCCATTAAAAATTAATTATTTGTCATCAAAAAGTCAATTTAAAATTAATAAGACTTCATTGTAAGGAATATCCGCAAAATGCAATTAAAGTAAAAAAAAAAAAAAAAAGAAGAAGAATATGTGAGTAACATTTCTTTCCAACATCTTGTTATTGCAAAAGGTAAAATAATTGTTCATTCACTTTAAATTAAGTTTTAAAAATAATTGAAGTAAGTAATATGCAATGGTCATTTAATTTTCAAATGTCTCTAAAAATGCGTTTTATAATGACGTGAAGTACATTATCTTCGTTTGTATTTCATTACATTAAAAGATTTATCAATTAAAATATAACTTTTTACGCTTGCGTATTATTAATTTATACTCTCTTGGGCTACAACTTAACATTAATGAAATCAGTGCTTTTTGAATTATTGCATCTTTGAAAAACTATAAGCATTTTTGCGCATTCTATTAATTAATAAGTTATTAATTTTTGAAGAGAAATTCTCACTCAAAAATTTAAGAAGTTTCTACGGCATTTGAAATGTTTAACTAAGATTCTGTACTGACTATGTTACTATTTAAACAATCCTAAAAGATCTGCAATTCTAAACTAATTTTAGGTACATAAATGTGTATGAGATAAAAATACAGATGAAGTGAATTTTCAAATTATGCTTTAATATATAAAACGTCAAGTTTACTTCCAACTATTCAATACTTAACAAAAAAAGACTTTTTATTTCTCTGAATTACAGCTTATGCAATTATTTAAAGTGGTTTTTTTTTTTTTTAAACTTTTTAAAATTATTTTAGTAAGTCTACATTACAGACATTTTATTATTATTTTGTTTGACACAATTTATAAAGGAATATTTCAAACATTTCAGTTTTTAGTTGTAGTATCTACTATCACCTGAAATAATATATAAATTCTCAATTATTAATAAAATAGTATTTTATATTAGAATTACTAATAGTGTAAAATTCAAATTATGAAATATTTGCAGTAAAAAAAACCATTTGACAATCTTAATACGTATTTTTTTACTTTAAAATCTTCACTCCTTCTCACGAAAATTATTTCATCACAATAGGAAAAAGACATTTTGAAAAAAATATTAGTTAAATATTATTCTAAGAACTAAACCCTGATTCAGAATATATCTGTTTCTTGTGATATAATTCTTATTCCCGGAGTAGCTTGCTTTACAATATCAAGAAAATTTATTTACCCAGTTCCTAGAACATATCACAAAAGTCACAAAAATATATTTCATTTTGCTAATATTGCCGTTGGATTATATGTAATTTCCTGGGAGATTAAATATACTCATACAATTTTTCCATGCATTTTCTAATCGCTTAAACTAGTCATTCTATCAGATTTCCAAAGTCATCGTCTTCTACAGCCACGAGAGATTCTTTGGAATGCACGATTTGCTGTTGTCTGGTCAGCCTTTGTCTAGACACGGGTTGCTTCCACAAATTGGTGGCCTCTGAATAAGACGGCGGAGGACAATCTGTACTGAAACGCCGATTCACCTGGAAAGCATTTTTTGCAATCTTTTTGTTCCCGCTGTCGCCGCAGCTTTGTGATTGCGGCAGCCGATTCTGATGAAAAGTTCCTAAAACTTGCGGTAGAAGCACTTCCTCTTCTTTCTTCTTCACTGGAATCGTTGATTGGTGAGGGGATAGGTTGTAGGTGGAACTTGGAGCCGTGCTGAGAACAGAGCAAGCACTGGACATCCTTTTAACAGCAGAATTGAATGCAGATTTCAAAGATGGCTTTTGGATATCCACGTACAGAACACCACACGCCACTGAATGGCGTCTGGGGCCACTTTTCCGTTCCTGATTGACATCTGGAGAATTCAAAAGGTTGTCCAAAGAGTCCGATGACAATTGGCGATACATTTTAGCATCTTGGCTATTACGCCTACGACGAATTGGTTGTGGAGACGGCATGGTACTATCACTACTAGAACTAATGTTCATCGCACTCTGTCTAACTAATCTGTGACGAAGCATAGCTAAAGAAGAATCGATAGCGCATTGCGGAGGCCATGACCGTCATCAAATGCAAATCTGTCATCGGTTAAAATGTAGTCGCCTGATTGCATTGGGCTTAAATAGGATTATGTTTTTAGCGACGACAGCTAAACCGTGAACATCTACTTTGTGCTACGAGTTGTAAGGTTTCTTTTGGCTTTGTACCATTCTTTTCGAGTCGTGAATGGCGCTGAGTTATTTTTTAATCCATTATCTCGTCTCAATTCGTTGATGTACATATTTTTAGAACCTCGATAAGGATGTTTACATTTGCTATTGAAGAAATATTTTTAAGAATACAGTATTTATTTGAGTACAGTAACTTTCATTTCCTCAAAAAAAATTATTTTTTTTCGAAAAGTTTCTTTTGAAGAATTTTACTAAAAAAATAAGTGGTTAGTAACCACTAAAAAGTTTAGTGGTTACTAAAACTATATTAGGCAAACAAAAGTAAGAATATTAATAAAACTAATGACTTAATGCCCATATCTTGTCATTTTGAATTCGTGAATGTAGTGTTATTCCTGTAAAGTTTCTACTTGCCTTTTCAATTCTGGACTATTATATTTATTGAAATTTAATATAATGCATTCAGAAGAAGGAAAGGTTTCTATCTGTTTACTTTATTGGAAGAAGTATTTTAATGTCTATTTGAGTGATTTTTCTGTGAGTTTCCAAAATTTAAAGAAATATTTAAATGTACTTTCTAAATTTAGAAAAAATAAGATCTGTTAAAAACTTTCCATACACTTTACCTTTCTTAAGTATTTATTGCATTTAAATAAATACAACAGTCAGGACTCGAGAATGTTTTTTTAATTGCATAAAATAAGCTTTACTTTTAAGAATACAAGAAGCCTTAACTGATTAAACCAATTAACGATCACACAATCAAAGTTCCTGATTCAATATAATTAGTACATCTAGCATATCATAAATTTGTTAGATATTTATTAATTGAGAAATAGAAATCTAAAAAGAAAATGTAACTTATTAAAAGGAGGTAGAAATGACTACATGGATTTGAATAAATTTATACTATCAACTATACTTTGATATTAATAAAAATAAATATATAATAAATAATTTTGATTTTGTAACGCATAATCTTCAATATACGTTGTGATATATACTTAATTCATGTTAATAAAGCATGTTTATATAAAGAAAACTATCAGAGAAATAAAACAGTTCTCAAAAGGTTTCAGAAAAAAAATCGTGGTTTATTTTGATCTTTCTTTAGTCTGTGTACAAAATGGATATTCCAGTTAAAGAACTACTAACATAAACGAAGAGGTAGAAAAATTATGTGAGTGTACTTAGTATCTTTCGAATTTCAAAAAAGTTTAAGCACTGCCATGCAAATGTATCGCATATTAGTGAATATTAAAATTACATTAATTTTAAGTTTTGTTAAATTATTTTAAAATTTTATAGTGTTTTCTTCTTTAATTCTTAATATTTTGAAATAAAATTTTGTTTCTTGTGTTTATGAAAATAATCTCAGTAACATAAGGGTTCGAATTTTCAATCATATATTGGTTTATGAGAAAAAATAAAATTACATATTTATGCAAAAATTCAGGGTAGGGGGAAGCAGGATTTTTTTAAAAAAAATTATTATTATTATTGTTATTTAGTTTGTATTTTGTGATGTTCAGATTTTATTTATTTAAGATATTTAAAAAATAATTCCTAATTCTCTTTATAAGGTAATTATGAATACTCAGAAGAAAAAAAATTCAAGTCATGAAAAAAATATTTTGGTTACACTATCGAGGGAAAAAAGCGAAATAAGAAGTAACAGTCCGAAAATTTCAAATTGAAAAGCAGAGGTTGAAAAAGTTTCCAATGAGTTTGAAATTCTCAAATTTTATAAGCGAAATAAATGTTTTCCGATAATACCAATTGCAGCTCAATTGGACTCATTAAAAATAGAGCCTTTTTTTTTCTTGAAATCTTATAACAGAAGTCAGTCCAACAAATTCAGAGAGAGCCCTTTTAAACAGTTTATTATAAAGAAATGAGTCTATAGAATAGCTAATAAAAGACTTTAGACTAAAAAATAATATAAAACATTAAGCAGGGTTAGTAAATATGTAAATTTAGAATCTCCGAGAATATGAATATGATACACACATACAGATTTATATATATATATATATAAATATAAATATACATATGAGAGTATATATATATATATATATATATAAACGACGCACCAAGAAGGAGTTGCTCGATTGTAATGAAATTCCGTATGCAAAGACATTTGGACAGAACATGCAGATGATTAAAATTCGGTGTTCAATGAATGTATAGCGGGAGCTACAGCGCATCGGGACAGTGCACTCAGCAGGTGTATATAAGAAGCGATTCTCAATCTCATGGTCAAATTTTCTGTTGCATTGCGATTTAGGATACCTTTAAACGACCGAAGGAATGCCTCGCCGCTGGATTCGAGCTCATTACGAGCAACTGTCAGAGATTGAAAGAAGTCGTATCATTAGAATGAAAGAAGCAGGTTGGGAAAATCGGAGGATCCCTCGTCATATGGGTCGAAGCAATGCGGCGATTAGAAGATGCTGGCAAGAATGGGGGACAATGGCAGATTTCAGCATCACGATGATAGTGGTCGATCTAGGGCCACAGCAGATCGGGAGGACAGATTGATTGTCAGATCAGCTGTCACAGCGCCTGATTCATCGTTATCAACCATCAGATGTGTGACCCTCACACAAATGTCCACCATGACCCTTCACAGACGGCTGATAGAGCGAAATCTACGCTCTTACCGACCGCTACGCCACCTACCACACACGCCTGCACACTGTCGAGCCAGATTACAGTGGTGCTTGGCTCGATCAGATTGTAATGATGCTGATTGGGGACGTATAGTGTTTAGCTACGAATCCCGCTTCCAACTGTATCCTGACTATGATCGAAGACGTGTCTGGAGACGCCCAGGGCAGCGCGCTGATCCTACTTTCACTATTGCACGCCACATAGGCCCTCAACCAGGAGTTAGGGTCTGGGGTACCATTTCCCTGGATAGCCGGATCCCTTTGGTCGTCATTAGAGACACACTTACAGCATAGCGGTACGTCGACGACATTCTGAGAGATGTTTTGCTACCTTTCCTTTTGCGGTACTCTGGCCTTATGTTAAGCAAGATGATGCCAGACCACATACGGCACGTGTTGCAATTAACTGTCTTACAGCTTGTCAAACATTTCTTTGGCCTGCCATATCTCTCTCCAATCAAGCATGTTTAGGATATGATGGGAAGGAGACAGCATCTACCAGGAAATGTTGATAACCTACATCGACAATTGGAGCAAATTTGGCAAGAAATACCGCAGGAGACCATCAGGGAGCTTCATCACTCTATGCCACGTCGTGTGGTAGCTTGTATCCAGCTAGAGGTGGTCAACATCTTATTGAGCTTGTTACTTTGTAACTCTGAATTAAATAGTTCAATTTTTCTGAAATCTTACTCATTTTCTATTCTGTACATAATTTTCCTATCCGCCAATTTTTGTCTCCCTCAGACAACTCCTTCTTGGTGTGTCGGGTTTTGTTGTTGTTGTTATAGAGTGTATATATTTATTCCAAGTACCTAACAATAACAAATATATTCTGAATACCTATCTATCATGAATTCATGCCTATTTGCATTCAAATCATAATTTCTGAGCCAAATATAATCACATGATATTGGCGTGAGGTGAATGCCGGTGACGTAACCTCACTAGGCGCAGGTGACCGGTAATAATAATTACCAACTTCTTATTTTAGTAAAAAGCTTGCGAAAAGACTGTATGATTAAAATAATTAAACGAATGTATTTATAGGTGACAGAAAACATTTTTAAAAGGCAAAGATAATGTAACGGAATATTTTTCAGTAAAAATCTGAAGTTTTAAATTTTTAAAATGTATCATTGATTGAAGTGGTTTTTTTTTATTTCATAAACTTCCTGCACCGTTGTTTTTTACATTTTATTCTCATTTACATATTGTACTTAGAGGCTAGATAATTATTAGAATTCTATCGTTCACGTCTAAATATTTTTTTTTTAGAACCAGCATAATAGACAGTTTAAAGGAGGTACTCGAGCCTAAGGCGTTTTTCTTACGGTTCGTATTGTTCTTTTGTTATATTCACAAATAGTTTTCATTAATCATATTATAATGACTTGAATATTTTCTTACGACATATAGGCCATAACATGCTAAGTCAAATCTTGTTTGCATTTTTTTGTTTCACAACGTGCACACCGACATATCTTTCCAATATCTCATTCTGAACGCGTCGCTGACATGTTAGAGAATATATGACAGAAATGTTCCTCTGAAAATGTTTCCCTAATTGCAGTTACTATATTTCTGTCAATTACACTTCACAAATAAAATTGTTTTCCCATGCTGAGCTTCCGATTAATAGAGGAAGTTGTTTCTGTCATTACCACTCAAAAATAAATAAAATGAATATAAATATAAAGCTTGGCATGGTATTGAAATGGACATCAGAGCTAAAAACATATTTTTCACACATACTTGTAACTATCCGATTATTCCCTAATTTTTCTCCAATGTACTTAATGAGGAACAATTTTACCCCCACCCCACCCCCAAAAAAAACCCGGAAAATTTGTTCGTTTGTCGTTTGCTGTTATTCAAAGGGTATCGTCCCTTTAAAAATGCAAAAAGAATGAATAAGACAATAATACATATAGATAAAATAGTTGATAAGTATTTCTTTCTATTTTATTTAGAACAATATCTTACGTACAATGTTCTGATTAAATTTTAAAACTTTCATCCCGGTAAATGAATAGATTCCTAAAAGGACCTCAAATTTTAATAATATATAAATTTTCAATAATAAATATACATTTTTCTAAATTTGATTTATTAATATGTTTCACTAAAAATTAATTGCGTTAACTATGTTCCAATTTGATGAAAAATGCGAGAACGGTGTATAATTCGATAAAAACATTTTGAATAAGAAGTGGACTTTTCTTTCTGGAGCGCTATATAAAAAAATATGGTTATTAATACGCAAATTTTAAATAATTTTGAGATACCATTTCTGAGCTGAAATTAATTAATTAAGTAGAATTGTTAATACGTTAGAAATAATCAATTTTTTGAATCATGTGTATAAATAGCTTAAAAAGTATTAAAAGTCTGAGGAGTTATCTTTCAAAATGTTTCATTCAGTATCAGTGTTATAACTGTTACCTAAAAAATTACAATAATTTGCAAAATGAAATTGAATATTTTACATAAATATAATGAAAAATATTAAATTTAAAGAATGGAGTGTTTGAGCTCTTATATTATTATTTACTTTAATAATTTTCAATGAAATAACAACACACTTAAAAATTGTAAAAAAAATATGTATAACTGTCCTAACACTCTTCTTTAAATAAAACTAAGTATAACTGTCCCTCTGTTGTGTTTCTTTTATAATAATTCAGTAAAAAGAAGATTTTTATCAAAAAATATAAATATCTAAATGATATTTCTTCCAAATGTATTTTTTGTAAATCTAGTTCTTGAGTTTGGTAATAACATTTATTACGGTTTTATAATTCACGTAAATTTTTGTTTTACTGAAAATATTTTCTAAATTTTGATTCATGGTAAACGCAATAAAATATCAGTAAGTAACAAAATAGCATTCAAACAATGGTACAGTAAAATTGTTTCTATTTCCAATAAAGAAGAGAAAACAAAAATTTACATTATAAACATTTTCTCCCCTAGACATGGATTGCAACAAAAAAATAATGTAGATGTCTTTTTACAGGAAATGAAGTCGAATATATTTAAACAACATGCATTGATTTTATTAATTTTGTTCATGACGCCGATCGATCATCGTAAATAATCATACTTTTTTTTTTGTTTGAAAGCATGGTCACTGATTACCATTTTAAAAAGCAACCGATCGGCCAAATCTCATATGTCCATAATCATCATCTAATCTTTTCACCAAGTCGTCCAGTTCGAAGTCTGCCTCATCTGCAATGGGTAAACTTCCGACGTCCTCGCCTCTAGGGTCATCATCCAAACTGTTAAGACTTTCTTGAATCTGGTTGCTGTAGTGATTCAGGGCCAAATTCTTCCAGGGTACGTTTCTTGCAAATGCATATCCGCTGAGCAGTAAGAAGTATATCGTTGCTCTGATGAAAACTGCCATGAATACGTGCTTCTGCATGTTTCTTAGAGTCATGTTTATAGGTTTCTGAAATGAAATTTGCCTGAGATTAAGAAAAAATAAAATAAAATTGAAGTAATATTACATACTTTTAGAAAAAATTATCTTGCATTGCTACGAACCCGAGAGGACGCTTCCCTGAAACGTTTCTCTTTTTAGGAAAAAGAGACATTTACATAGATTTCATCAGTCAGCCATGGAAAGTAATGATTATTTAACCTTCGCGACGAATTTGATGACCATTTTGGCGACTTGACGACAAAACGAAGATTTCCAGAAAAGGCTGGATTCTTGTCGAAATCTCGACTGGAAGGAAATTTTTTAAAAAAAATTTTTTTTTGAATTTTCCCTGAGATGTCACACCTAGCCGGAGTGGCTATAAATACGGAGAGATGCGAAGCCAAATCGATCAGGTGTTGGATAGTTAGAGGTCGTCATTGGCTGAATGATTCTGCTAGTAAGCGGGCTGTATCTGTTAGGGATTGTGCAGAGTATTAATGCCCAGATTAGTCCGTAGTGCGAACTCATAAGCTGGTGAGCTGAACGTCGGTAAAAGAGTTGTGGTTATAATGACAAGTGTGTCTTTATACCTTTAGTGTCACTAATCCTTATTAGTTTGCATTTCTGTTTGTACTGCTACTGACCAAGCTCTACAACCTGTGTATCGTCTTATCCTGAATGTTTGCAAATAAAACGCCATTTGCCATTACCCTTCGTTTTGAACACACACTCTGATTTCACTAGTTACGCCCACGCGAGAATTTTTGAAACGGTATATGATTTAATAATTCATTTCATACCAAACTGAAATCATGAAAGCTGACTATGTAGTTAAATTAAACTCAGTTTTTGAAAACGTATTTATCGTCGTTTTAAAGTGAATCTATAACAACAACAAAAAATCATATCAAAATTCATTTCTGTTTATTTGTAAATAGTATTTTTCTTTTCTGAATTTATCATGATCTAAATAATATAAGTAATTTTCTATTATAAATGACATTGGTTTTGTTAGAAATACTATTTTTCAATTTCATAACTGTTTTTTTATGAAAATGAATAGTTTAATTTATTTCATGTATTTATTCCATTCAAATACTTAAGCGCTTTATGCTTATTAAAGGAATATTTAAGCCCGAAAATGGTATTTTATTACCTATACAAATACGCAAAACGAGGTAAAATGTATCTAACTAATCTATTGTTTACGGATTGTAAATGTATATTGATTCTTTTTATATTTTAAGCAGTTATCTGAAATATATAAACAATTTAATTACTATCATATAAACTCACACAGAACTAATTCTTATAATCGAAATTTTAATATTTTGTATTATTACTTAAGTTCATGCATAATTTTCGAATATTGAATATAATTTTACTTTTCTGCCCAAAAAAAAACTAATGTATGATATTTTTTAATATAATACCAAAAAAATAAACTAAAAGAACTTTATATTTTATACTTTTATAATATGAACTAATTACAATAAATATATAAGGCAGAAAAACGCGTGCATTAAAAAATAAACTCAATTTGAAAAACTTAAGTCTACAATAATATTTGTACCTGTTCATTTTTCAGTAATAAATTATTTTATATCTTCGTATTTCTTTTAACCGGCTCAATTATTTTTTACAAAAAACTTTGAAATGCTTCAAATATTTCAATTAGTAGTGAATTCTTAAGATTTTACAGCAAATCGTTTAATAAGCTGCACTACATATCTGAAATAAAAATAGCAAAGTCTACGTTGATATTACTCTTACGCTATAATTTCCATCCAGAATTTTTTGTTTCAAATGCTTTCTGCCCACTTTTTCTTCTAAAATAGTGTTAAGATTTAAAATGTTTTTTTTTTTCGTTTGAATTTTTTAACAGAAGTTGTATTGTTAATTTTTTTTATTAAATTTCACTCTATATATGAAGTTTTTATTGAAATTAAATAACCCTGAAACAAACTAGTTTGATTATTTTAGTTCACCCACAGATGTTTAAAATATTGATTAAATTTATAAATATCGTCAAAATTAAATCTGTCACAAACTCATTTTGCATTTTTTTATTTTTGTAAACACTTCTTTTTTCATAAACAAATAATAGTTTCTTAATTATAAGCCACTCGTATTTTTTTTTTTAAAAAAAAATTATCTTCCAATTGAAATAACAACTATTCAAAATATTTTAATTCAAAATTTTCACCTCAGAAAATTGCTAATTTTCTTTTGATGTTTTCGTTGAATTAATTTTCATTTTCTTTTAAATGTCAATTGCTATTTTTACTTCTATTTTAGATTTAAAATACATAAATCCAGTACCCATTTTCTGCAGTGATATATTTCATTTCGTGATGAAGTTCCCACAAGTATGTTATCTTGTTTCAAAAATTTAAATAATTTTAAAAAAGTTATGGGCAGCATTTTTTTAAAGTATTTATTCATTTTTGTTCTTACAGATTTAATTTATTAATATAACCGAGATTGTGTTATTGCATTGAATGTTCCTAAAAATAATTGAAAAATAACTTGAATCTTTTACTATTTAAAAATCAACACGCGAGTAAAGGCGCAGACAATTTTTTCCCCTATGGAGTTCGGATTCATAATTAGAAGGCAAAAATTGGAACTGTTCGATCACTTAGATTTCGTAGAGCTCTGGAAGCAATTGGAGATGTGAGAATTGCAACAAGGTGTCGGCAAGTTCTACAAGTTGGCTCTTACAACCTTTGACTCTTTTGCTAAGTTATGCTCGTGAGATTCAGTAAATTTCAGTTTACAGTATATTGTGCTTATTTCTTTGTGTCACTGGATGTGTTACTACTAATATAAATTTCCTTCCTTTCACATAATTTTAATTTCTCGCGTCATAATAATTCAATATTCTTTAAAATTTTAATTTACTCAGTTTTTCACAAATGCACACAACTGTAGTTGATAATTTTTTGACCCAAGACGTAAAAAGCTGAAAATACCCATTCTATTCTGAGGTTTTGAATTAATTATAATAGTCTGTAAAACTCGATTGAAATTTAAAAATAAATCAAATTTATTAATAAAATACCATTTCAGCTTTATTTACTTAAATTACAATGAGTTTCAGAAGTTTCATGATTTTTTTTGTTTGTATAGAATAACACATTTTAATGTAACTTTGGATTAGTTATATTGATTTAGAGTTTTAAATCTTTTTCATTCATTTTCATTTAACAATATCACTGCTATTACTTGCCTTATGCATTTTTTCTTCTGTTTTCTATTTGAAATTAAAATTCTATATTTCTCAGGATTAAATTTGATAATTGAAGCATACTACAACAGCTAATTTTTGTTAAACATCTGTTAAATTAATTATTCACCCGCATTTGAAATGAAATTTTCTTAAAAAATGAATTTATTTCAAAAAGCTTTGAATCATTCAGAAAAAAAAATTTTCTGTATAAAAATCTACTTGATTACAGTTTCGAACACAAAATATATTACCATGCTTCTTTTATGAAGCATAAGGTTTTTGATTTTAATTTCTAATTCAGTAGTCTTCGTAATTTCTTAAATGCTTCATTCAGTCCTTTGTTATATTGCATATTTAGTTAACATGGCGCGTCATGAAGCTCTGAGTGATTTCATTTTCGGAAAAAAAGAATCTTAAAATAATATTGAAAGTTATTAATTTATTAATGCTCTATTTTTTACCTATTTAGTTTTATAGAATAATAGAAATAATCAAAAAGGCAAAATCTTGCTTTTCTTCCATTTTTCAATACTTTCCATACTTATAGCAGATTATATTCTTGTTTATATACATTTAATACATTTAGATGCTTTTTTTCAGGTTTTCAGGCTAAATAATCGTTTTTACAAATAATATTGCAGTGTACAATGTATTGAAAATGTGTGTTAATGAGAATAGGTCAGTTTAAATTCCTCCATCAGAAAAAATAAACTATTTTCATTTTTGGCATTTACATAGCTAAAGAAATTCCCGTGTCTTCGGTTATCAGATGATGAATACCTATTACCAATCGTTCAACAGCTGGAATTTTATTCTATAATAAGTAAAGCTTCGTACTTTATAAAACATCAATTATTTGAAAGAAAAAGTTCATTATTTGGAAATTTAAATTAATTGAATGTATTCATAAGCTCATTTCACATAAAAATTGTAAAAGGAATAAACGTATTTAATTTAACTAATAAATATTTTTAAAGTAAATATTTTTTTAAACAAAATATCATTTTAAAACAAGGATAAGAGTTATGTTAGAAGCTCTATTTAGATCAACCACCTCTGAAAGAGTTTGGGTTCACCTATGAGGGTAGTATGAAAAGTTTCTGACCAAACGAAGATACAAGAAATTTTTTCTTTAAATTTATTTTTATTTTGCTACATAGTTTTCTTGTAAGTCTACACGCTTCTCCCAGCGATACTTCCAACTCTCTAACCAGTCCAAATAGTACTCGGAGTCTCTTTCTGTAAAATAATTATGAAGGTGATAGTGTCCTCATTTGCCGAAACTCTCCGAGCGCAATTTTTAGATTAAGAAACAAAAACAAGTCACTTGGGGCTAGATATGATGAGTAAGGAGGGTGGTCAAGCAATTCAAACCGTAATTTGTGGATTTTCGCCATGACAACAACTGAGGTGTGAGACAGAGCGTTGTCTTGGTGAAACAGAATTTTTTTTTTCTGCAAATGTAGCCGTTTTTCCACAATTTCTGCCAACAGCTTGAAAAGTAATGATGCATAGTATGCTCCAGTAATGGTTTTTCCTGTTTGAAGATAATCGAGAAAGATAACTCCATGACTCTCAAAAACAGTCGCCATCACTTTCCTAGCCAAAAAAATAGTTTCGGCTTTTTTTTCCCGCTTCGCAGTTCACTGTTTTGAGCATATTTTTGTTTCGGGCGTATAATGGTGTATCCAAGTTTCCCCTATAGTAATTAATCTGCTCCCAAACTCTGATTTATTGTGCCAAAACTGCGCCAAAGGAGCGTTGGAAAGGTTCCTTCGAACTCTTTTTTGGTCTAACGGGAGCAAACATCCCAACGCGCAGACAACTTTCTTATACCTAAATGTTGATTCAATATGCAACAAACACGTTCTTTAGACATATTCATAGTCTATGCTGTCTCTCTCACTTTAATTCGACGAATTGTCTAGCACCATTTAGTGAGCTTTAGCGATGTTATCTTCAGTAGTTGCAGTTTTTGGACGTCCCGAACGTTCATCGTCTCCCAAGCTGGTACAGTCACGTTTAAATTCGAAGACCCGACATTTCACGGTGATAAACGATGGTGCAGAGTCCTCGTACACAGCTTACAACTCATATTTGATTTGCGTTTGCGTATTATCTTTCAAAAACAAATATTTAATGATAGCTCGATACTCGATTTTTTCCATTTTCGCAAAAACACTCACATCCACTCGCTCAAACGATTGTCAAATAACAACTGCGTGTCCAAAATGACTGAAATTTTTATGAGTACCTGTCAAAAGATGCGCAACCACAGTCCCTAGCTTTTATTGACGAGTGCTGCCATTTTCACGTTTAGGTCGGAAACGTTTCTCACCGCCCTCGTATATTACGTGGTATCCAATTTTTCTGCATTACATTCTTAAAAACGCCATAAGTAAAAAAAAATTCAAACAACTCGTTTCATGTATCAAATGAAAGAATTTACACTAGTTTATGGTTGTTTATAACTTTAATTAGTTTTCACCAATTCTGTCATCGAGGAAATAAACTCGTTTATTAAAGAGATTTACCTAGAGTTCTCCCTTTCATTGTCGATCTTCGTGAATTATTATTAAACTGCAAAATTACGAAAACTATTTTATAAAATCTACAAGGTTCTTGAAGTTATTTTCAATACGAAAAAGGAATTGATTCTCTATAATGGAATTCAGTACGAAAAAAAAAAAACTTTCCATTGCGCATTCGAAAGAAAAATAACTGAAATAGAACATTTTAGATCTATATTTGTTCTTGTATTTTGGTGCATTATGTGTATACAATTTTTTATTCTGAGAGAGAAATAAAAAAAGTACTTCGAATTTATAAGCAAATTTTAAATGTAAATTAGAACTTTTATGCAATTAAAAAAGCATTTAAAGTTATTTTAGTAGAAATGATGGATTAAATGTCTATAATTAGGCTCAATGTACAAAGAAGTACATTGAGAGAAATGTAAGCAAAAAAGGTTATGAATTTTAATTTTTTATGTTATTTTTTATTTATATTATTTATGATTTTTCATATTATATATGATTTTTTGTATTATATATGATTTTTCATTTTTTTTGCGTTATATGCACAATTATTTTCGTGTTAAAACTCAAAACAGCAGAATTAAATTGTAGAACAATTAAATTTCAAAAATATGCAACGGCCTAATTGATGATTGAATCTTAAATCTATGCTACAATTCCTTAATTGTCTTAATTAAGAAAAAACTACTTTAAATTTAACGATAATTATGATTGGGAAAAGATAGGAAATTTTCAACATAGAAAGAGTGTATTCTAATAGTTTTATGTGGAATAAATGCAGGAAAGGAAATGTATGCATTTACTTTATTTAAAAATGCGTTAAACGTGTACGTACAATTTCGCTTCTATAATTCTTTGGAAAATCTTAAGGCAAGTTATTTCCAATAAAGATCAATTATTAGGAAATCGAAACTTATGTCATAATTTTTGAAAGCAATCGTATTTTTATGAAATTTAGAAGGCGCTTAAGCATTTCTGTAGTATCGTAATATTATCCGAAAAATAAAGTTTTTTTTTAAAAAAGTTGTATTTTCGAATTAAACAGCGAATGAGACAAGGTTGAAACGGTGCACACAAAAGAACGATTTGTATGTGTGTTACTAAGGCAACTAAATATAGGTTTTGGAATGTTCAGTAAAAAAAATTCTAACTGAAAATTTTTCTGTAATTTTCAAAGCATTTTTAGTGTCATTGTTTTGTGTATTTAATACTTATTTTTTCCTCTAAGATAAGATAAAGTTTCTTTATTTAGATTTGGGAATCATATTACATAAAATTAAAGAATGATTAGGTATATTTTGCAAAAAAAAAAAAGGGGGGGGGCATTGCATTCTTCACCAGATTCGAAAAAATATATTACAAAATATTTTCCCTTAATATAAATTTAAAATTTATTTTTACCATACAAGAAGGTTTTAAATTTTAGAAGTATTTGAGAAGGGTTATTTTTGAATGTTAAAAAGATCGAAATTGTTGAATAGAAACTCGTAGTATTTCCAATTAAGATCAGACAGGTTAATGAAATTTACAATACGTTTTAAAAATTATAGCTTTAATTCTTAAACTTCTCAATGAGCCTTTAATACAAGACTTAAATCTTGAATTACCTCTGTAATTTTCATGCCTTTTCTAATTATTCAATAGGGGGGGGGGATATATGTTTTACTTCTCTCTAAAAATAAGAACAGAAATCGTTCAAAAAACAACGAATAGTTTTACCAAATACTCGTATTCCTGAACAAGTAAGCGAAATATGGCATCGTCATTCTCATTAAAATTTAAATTTAGATATTTGAAATAAGTGTATTTTGAATTAAGCACTTCACAAAATTTATTTGATTTTGTTGTTGAAATATTTTTTAATTACGGATGCATTGTTTTTATCTTCAAAAAAAATTATATATAACGTTTAAAAAACTGTAGGTTATATGTAGTTCACCTCGGTATTTTGTGTATGTGCGAGAAATGTATGAGAAATGTTCGTAAATCCTGGAGGTCTGCGAAATCAGGAAGAGCATTCTTAATAAGTAATAAATTAAGAATTACTGTTACACATATGTTACACTAGCTGATACCAACCCGCTTCGCTGCGAAGACGATAATATTATATTTTGGAACCTAAACGTAAAATATCAAGAAAATTTTCAATTTTCAAACGATAATGAAAATCTAAATTTAAAAGTTTAGGAAATTGATTGTCTGTAATAATGGTTTTCCAGAACTTTTTAGTGGTATTTCGCTTATATATATATATAGATTATCTTGAGTGTGCTCTACTCCGTAAAAAGTCGCCATTTTGGTATTTTTCAAAATCCTGCTAAGTTTTGGAGCTAAATTACACTTTCACCAACCGTGGGTTTCTACACTGATTTATTTCTATCGCTAAAAATGTACGTTTCCTATTTTCGACATACACGGAATTTCACATAAAGAGCCCCTTCGCCAAAATCTTGCTAATCCTCCTGCAGCGCTTCAATATTAAATTATTTGGAATTTTTCCATTTCGCAAGCGTAAATCTCACAGAGTAAAGTTAAATGGTGATAATACACAGTATACTTTAAAAATATATATATTCCGTTTGGCGTCGGTCACGTCATTTTTGGCGATAAAGTCTTCAAAAATAACATAACAGATGGATAAGAGTAGATGAACGGATGAAAATTACATTTTCGATAAGACTTCCGTAAAATCCGTTCTTAGTGAGCGTCTACATCGCAAAATGAGTAACTATACTAAATTTCAAGTCAATCGGTTGAATAATCTAAGAGATTTCGTGATGAGTCAGTCAGTGGTATTTCGCTTATATATATATAAATTTAACAACCTCACTGTGAGGGGGCAAGAACTATCCTCAAAAAGGAATCAACGAAATCTATGTATTTTTCCAAAGTATATGAACTATGTAATATAACAGCATTGCTGCGAAATCATTGAATTCACGAATCTTCATATAAAGTTTACTGACCTCTTAAAATAATTGATTAAGCATGAAGAAAAATTTTGGGTTAACTTGAGCGACGCGTTCCAATTTAATCTATTTCAAAAACTCAGAAAAGGTCAATTCTTCTCAACCTCAGTCTAAAAAACGAACAAACGTTATTTCAAAGAATCGTTTCTTATTCAACAATACCAAATTACTATAAGAACTGTTTCCTTTTATAAAAAAAAATCTAATGAAGAAGAATGATTAAGAAGGTTGTGACTGATTATGCCTCATAAGTTACGTTTCTGACGCTGTGTGAATATGTATGTATATATATATATATATATATATATATACAGGGGGTGGACAAAAATATGGAAACACTTTGTAAAATGCATGTTTGAAAAGAAAGATTGATTTTAATGAAATATGTAGGTGGCGTTGGCGTTTTTGACTACTAACGCCACCTATACAACTTCGTAAATGTGCTAAACAGTTCAGTTGTTGACGGAGTACTGTTATGTGAGGTTGTCATTGCATTATGTCAGAGTTAAC